>QNTS01002863.1:157315-167419 GCA_003317085.1 Hucho hucho | reverse complement strand
CACTCACAAACTTCTACAGATGCACAATCGAGAGCATCCTGTCGGGCTGTATCACCGCCTGGTACGGCAACTGCTCCGCCCACAACCGTAAGGCTCTCCAGAGGGTAGTGAGGACTGCACAGCGCATCACCGGGGGTAAACTACCTGCCCTCCAGGACACCTACACCACCCGATGACACAGGAAGGCCAAAAAGATCATCAAGGACAACAACCACCCGAGCCACTGCCTGTTCACCCTGCTATCATCCAGAAGGCGAGGTCAGTACAGGTGCATCAAAGCTGGGACCGAGAGACTGAAAAACAGCTTCTATCTCAAGGCCATCAGACTGTTAAACAGCCATCACTAACATTGAGTGGCTGCTGCCAACATACTGACTTAAATCTCTAACCACTTTAAATAATAGAAAATTGGATGTAAGAAATGTATCACTAGCCACTTTAAACAATTTTGTATATAATGTTTACATATCCAACATTACTCATCAAATGTATACACTGTACTCTATACCATCTACTGAATCTTACCTATGCCGTTCGGCCATCGACTCAAATCTCTAGCCACTTTAATAATTAAAAAGTGAATGTAATAAATGTATCACTAGCCACTTTAAACGATGCCATTTATATAATGTTTACATATCCTACACTACTCATCTCAAATGTATATACTGTACTATATACCATCTACTGCATCTTGCCTATGCCGGTCAGCCATCGCTCATCCATATATTTTTATGTACATACTTGTATTCATTCCTTTACACTTGTGTGTATAAGGTAGTTGTTGTGAAATTGTTAGATTACTTGTTAGATACTACTGCATGGTCGGAACTAGAAGCACAAGCATTTCGCTACACTCGCATTAACATCTGCTAACCATCTGTATGTGACAAATACAATTTTATTTGATTTGATGTTTCAGCATGATAATGCACAGCCCCATGTTCCAAAGATCTGTATACAATTCCTAGATGACAACATAGGGCATTATAATAGTTTGTACTGAAGTACAGCTATCAGAACAGTATCGGTGACCAACAGATCCATATCTGGATTCCCAGGCATGTGAAATCCATAGGTTCAGGCCTAATTAATTAATTTAAATAGACTGATTTTGTTATATGAACTGTAACTCAGTAAAACCTTCTAAATTGTTGCATGTTGCATTTATATTTGTGTTCAGTGTAAAATAACTGTCGGAGTGGCATTGACTAAAATACAGTAGAATAGAATAGAGTATACACATATGAAATGAGTTAAGCAGTATGTAAACATTATTAAAGTGACTTGTGTTCCATTATTAAAGTGACCAGTGATTCCATGTCTATGTACATAGGGCAACAGCCTCTAAGGTGCAGGGTTGAGTAACCGGGGGGTAGCTGGCTAGTGATGGCTATTTAACAGTCTGATGGCCTTGAGATAGAAGCTGTTTTTCAGTCTCGGTCTCAGCTTTAATGCACCTGTACTGACCTCGCCTTCTGGATGATAGTGGGGTGAACAGGCCTTGGCTTGGGTGGTTGATGTCCTTGATGATCTTTTTGGCCTTCCTGTGACATCGGATGCTGTAGGTGTCCTGGAGGGCAGGTAGTTTACCCCCGATGATGCATTGGGCAGACCGCACCACCCTCTGGAGAGGACTGCGGTTGCGGGCTGTGCAGTTGCCGTACCAGGCGGTGATACAGCCAGACAGGATGCTCTCAATTGTGCATCTGTAAAAGTTTGTGAGGGTCTTCAAATCAAATCAAACTTTATTTGCCACATGCGCCGAATATAACAAGCTTAGACTTTACTGTGAAATGCTTACTTACAAGCCCTTAACCAACAGTGTAGTTCAAGAAGAAGAAAATATTTACTAAGTAGGCTAAAATAAAAAGTAATAATAAAATGTAACACAATAAGAATAACAATAACGAGGCTATATACAGGGGGCACCGGTACCGAGTCAGTGTGCAGGGGTACAGGTTAGTTGAGGTAATCCGTACATGTAGGTGGGGGCGAAGTGACTATGCATAGGTAACAAACAAACAGCGAGTAGCAGCAGTGTACAACGGGGGGGGCGTCAATGTAAATTGTCCGGTGGCGATTGTTATGAATTGTTCAGCAGTCTAATGGCTTGGGGGCAGAAGCTGTTGAGGAGCCTTTTGGTCCTAGACTTGGCACTCCGGTACCGCTTACCATGCGGTAGCAGAGAAAACAGTCTATAACTTGGGTGACTGGAGTCTGACAATTTTATGGGCTTTCCTCGGACACCGCCTATTATATAAGTCCTGGATGGCAGGAAGCTTGGAACCAGTGATGTACTGGGCCGTTCGCACTGCCCTCTGTAACGCCTTACGGTCGATGGTGCAGCTGTAGAACCTTTTGAGAATCTGGGGGCCCATGACAAATCTTTTTAGTCTCCTAGGGGGAAAAGGTTTTGTCGTGCACAGCTCACAAGTGTCTTGGTATGTTTGGACCATGATAGTTCGTTGGTGATGTGGACACCAACGAACCTGAAACTCTCGACCCGCTCCACTACAGCCCCGTCGATGTTAATGGGGGCCTGTTCGGCCCGCCTTTTCCTGTAGTCCACGATCAGCTCCTTTGTCTTGCTCACATTGAGGGAGAGGTTGTTGTCCTGGCACCACACTGCCAGTGCTCTGACCACCTCCCTACAGGCCGTCTCATCATTGTCGGTGATCAGGCCTACCACTGTTGTGTCGTCAGCAAACTTAATGATGTTGTTGGAGTCGTGTTTGACCACGCAGTCATGGGTGAACAGGGAATACAGGAGGGGACTAAGTACACACCCCTGAGGGGCCCCAGTGTTAAAGATCAGTGTGGAAGACGTGTTGTTGCCTACTCTTACCACCTGGGGGCGGCCCGTCAGGAAGTCCAGGATCCAGTTGCAGAGGGAGGTGTTTAGTCCCAGAGTCCTTAGCTTAGTGATGAGCTTTGTGGGCACTATGGTGTTGAATGCTGAGCTGTAGTCGATGAACAACATTCTCGCTTCTGGTTGGGATATGTACATACAGTCACTGTGGGGACAACGTCATCAATGCAATTATTGATGAAGCCGATGACTGAGGTGGTGTATTCCTAAATGTCATTGGATGAATCCCAGAACATATTCCAGTCTGTGCTAGCAAAACAGTCCTGTAGTGTAGCATCCGCGTCATCTGATCACTTCCGTATTGAGCGAGTCACTGGTACTTCCTGCTTTAGTTTTTTCTTGTAAGCAGGAATCAGGAAGATAGAATTATGGTCATATTTGCCAAATGGAGGGTGGGGGCGAGCTTTGTATGCATCTCTGTGTGTGGAGTAAAGGTGGTCTAGGATTTTTTCCCCCCTGGTTGTACATGTGACATGCTGTTAAAAGTTTTGTAAAACTGATTTAAGTTTGCCTGCATTAAATCCCCAGCCACTAGGAGTGCCGCTTCTGGGTGAGCATTTTCTTCTTTGCTTATGGTTGGTTGAGAGCAGTCTTAGTGCCAGCTTCGCATTGTGGTGGTAAATAGACGGCTACGAATAATGCAGATGAGAACTCTCTTGGTAGATAGTGTGGTCGACAGCTTATTATAAGATACTCTAACTCAGGCGAGCAATACCTCAAGACTTATTTAATATTAGACATCGCGCACCAGCTGTTATTGACAAAAAGACACACACCCCCACCCCTCATGTTACCAGAGGTAGCGTCTCTGTTCTGCCGGTGCCTGGAAAATCCCGCCAGCTCTATATTGTCAGTTTCTTTGTTCAGCCAAGTCTCGGTGAAACATGAGATGTTACAGTTTTTAATGTCCTGTTGGTAGGATAATCTTAATAGTAGGCCATCTATTTTATTTTCTAACGATTGCACGTTAGCAAGGAGAATGGAAGGCATTGGGAGTTTACTCGCTCGCCTCTGGCTTCTCAGAAGAATCCCCGATCTGCGTCCCCTTTTCCGGTGTCTTTTCTTCACGCAAAAGGAGTGGATCTTGGCCTGTTCCAGTGAAAGCAGGATATCCTTCTCGTCGGACTCGTTAAAGGAAAAGGTTTTTTCCAGTCCGCGGTGAGTAATCGCTTTTCTGATGTCCAGAAGTTATTTTCGGTCATAAGAGATGGTAGCAGCAACATTATGTACACAGTAAGTAAAAAAAAAAGTTACTAGGGGCCAAGTTGAATTTCTTCATCCTCCTGAGTTTGAAGAGGGGCTGTTGGGCCTTCTTCACCACACTGTCTGTGTGGGGGGACCATTTCAGATTGTCAGTGATGTGTAAGCTGAGGAACTGGAAGCTTTTCACCTTCTCATCGATGTGGATAGGGGCGTGCTCCCTCTGCCATTTCCTGAAGTGCTCCCTCTGCTGTTTTCCTGAAGCTCCTTCGTTTTGTTGATGTTGAGGGAGAAGTTATTTTCCTGGCACCACTCCGCCAGGGCCCTCACCTCCTCCCTGTATGCTGTCTCGTCATTGTTGGTAATCAGGCCTGCTACCGTTGTGTTGTCTGCAAACTTAATGATTAAGTTGGAGACGTGTGTGGCCATGCAGTCATGGGTGAACAGGGAGTACAGGAGGGGGCTGAGCATGCACCCTTGTGGGACCCTTGTGTTGAGGATCAGCGAAGTGGTACCTTCAGGAAGTCCAGGACCCAGTTGCACAGGGCAGGGTTCACACCCAGGGCCCCAAGCTAAATAATGAGCTTGGAGGTTACAAATGGTGTTGAAGGCTGAGGTATAGTCAATGAAAAGCATTCTTATATATTCCTCTTGTCCAGATGGGATAGAGCAGTATGCAGTGCGATTGCATCATCCGTGAGTCTATCGGGGCGGTATGCAAATTACAGTGGGTCTAAGGTGTCGGGTAAGGTGGAGGTGACTTGCCTCAAAGCACTTCATGATGACAGAAGTGAGTGCTACGTGGCGATAGTCATTTTGTTCAGTTACCTTTTCTTTCTTGGGTACAGGAACAATGGTGGACATATTGAAGCAAATGGGGACAGCAGACTGGTATTGGCAGAGATTGAATATGTCCGTAAACACTCCAGCCAGCTGGTCTGCGCATGCTCTGAGGATGCAGTTAGGGATGCCATCTGGGCCGGCAGCTTTGCGAAGGTTAACACGCTTAAATGTCTTACTCACGTCGGCCACGGAGAACGAGAGCCCACAGTCCTTGGGAGCGTGCCGTGTCGGTGGCACTGTGTTATCCTCAAAGCGGGTGAAGAAGGTGTTTAGCTTGTCCGGGAGCAAGATGTCGGTGTCCGCGATGTTGCTGGTTTTCCCTTTGTAGACCCTGCCACATACCCCTCGTGTTTGAGCAGTTGAATTGCAACTCCACTTTGTCTTTATGTTGACGTTTTGCCTGGTTGATTGCCTTACAGAGGGAATAACTACACTGTTTGTATTCAACCTTATTCCCACTCACCTTGCCATGTTTAAATGCGATGGTTCGGCTTTCAGTTTTGCGCAAATGCTGCCATCTATCCATGGTTTCTGGTTTGGATAGGTTTTAATAGTCACCGTGGGAACAACTTCCCCTATACACATCCTGATGAACTCAGTCACCGTGTATACATCAACATTATTCTCAGAGACAACCCAGAAAATATCCCAGTCCACGTGATCAAAACAATCTTGAAGCATGGATTCCAATAGGTCAGACCAGCGTTGAATAGACCTTAGCACGGGTACTTCCTGTTTGAGTTTCTGCCTATAGGAAGGGAGGAGCAATATGGAGTCGTGGTCAGATGGAGGGCGGTGGAGGGCCTTGTAGGCGTCCCGGAAGTTGGAGTAGCAGTGGTCGGGTGTTTTAGCAGCGCGAGTACTACAGTCAATGTGTGGATAGAACTTCGGCAGCGTTCTCCTCAAATTTGCTTTGATAAAATCCCCAGCTACAATAAATGCGGCCTCACGATATGTGGTTTCCAGTTTTGCACAAAGTCCAGTGTAGTTCTTTGAGAGACGTCGGGTTATTGGCTTGAGGGGGAATATGACTATAACCGAAGAGAATTCTCTTGGGAAGCAATATGGTCGGCATTTGATTGGGAGGTATTCTAGGTCGGGTGAACAAAAGGACTTGAGTTTCTGTACGTTATCCCAATCACATTATGAGTAGTTAATCATGAAACATACACCACCGTTTTCCTTCTTCCCGTCGAGTTCTTTGTTCCTGTCTGTACAATGTACTGAGAACCCAGCTGGCTGTACGGATGGGGAAAGTATATCCGGAGAGAGCCATGATTCCGTGAAACAGAGTATGTTACAGACCCTGATGTCTCTCTGGAAGGAGATCCTCGCCCTGAGCTCATCTACTTTATTGTCCAGAGACTGAACATTAGCGAGTAATATACTCGGAAGTGGTAGATGGTGTGCACGCCTCCTGAGTCGGACTAGAAGTCCACTCCGAATACCTCTTCTCCGCCGGCGGTGTCTTGGAGCAGCCTCTGGGAGAAGGTCAGTTGCCCTGGAGGGTACGAACAAAGTTTCCAATTCGGGAAAGTCGTATTCCTGGTCGTAATGCTGGTGAGTTACCACCGCTCTGATTTCCATGAGCTATTTCCATCTGGTTGTAATAACACAAAAAGCATTCTGGGCTAATAATGTAAGAAACAACACACAATAAAAACAGAATACTGCAATGTTGCTTTGGTGCTAGAAACAGAGCTGCCATGTCTGTCGGTGCCATCTTGATACTAATTGAGCTGTCTTTGTTGAGAGAAGTGCTGATTAGCAAAAGCATCTCTGCAGGCTTGTCCATTTCTGTTATTGTCTGCCTCAACCATGGGAACATCTGGGTCATCCTCATCTTCAACGTTAGGATCTGGGCAGCCATGCTGTTTGAGGTAATTGTGAAGCACTGCTGTTGCAATTATGACAATGCAGCATCTTCTTGGTTGAAAGCGAAATGTGTTTCTGAGACACTGGAAACGACTCTTCCATACACCAAACATGTGCTCCACTACACATCTTGTGTGCATATTTACATAAGTATTCAGACCGTTTGCTATGAGACTCGAAATTTTGTTTGTGTGCATCCTGTTTCCATTTATCATCCTTGAGATGTTTCTACAACTTGATTGGAGTCCACCTGTGGTACATTCAATTGATTGGACATGATTTGGAAAGGCATACACCTGTCTATATAAGGTCCCACAGTTGACAGTGCATGTCAGAGCAAAAACCAAGCCATGAGGTCGAAGGAATTGTCTGTAGAGCTCCGAGACAGGATTGTGTCGAGGCACAGATCTGGAGAAGGGTACCAAAAAATGTCTGCCCGGCCAAACTGAGCAATCGGGGGAAAAGGGCCTTGGTCAGGGAGCTGACCAAGAACCTGGTGGTCACTCTGACAGAGCTTCAGAGATCCTCTGTGAAGATGCGAGAACCTTCAAGAAGGACAATCATCTCTGCAGCACTCCACCAATCAGGCCTTTATGGTAGAGTGGTCAGATGGAAGCCAGTCCTCAGTAAAAGGCACATGACAGCCTGCTTGGAGTTTGCCAAAAGGCACCTAAAGGACTCTCAGACCATGAGAAGCAAGATTCTCTGGTCAGATGAGACCAAGATTGAACTCTTTGGCCTGAATGCCAAGCGTCACGTCTGGATTATATCTGGCACTATCCCTTCGGTGACGCATGGTGGTGGCAGCATCATGCTGTGGGGATGCTTTTCAGTGGCAGGGACTGGGAGACTAGTCAGGATTGAGGGAAAGATGAACGGAGCAAAGTACAGAGAGATCCTTGATGAAAACCTGCTTCAGAGCGCTCAGGGCCTCAGACTGGGGGCGAAGGTTCACCTTCCAACAGGACAACGACCCTAAGCACACAGCCAAGACAATGCAGGAGTGGCTTTGGGACAAGTCTCTGAATGTCCTTGATTGTTCCAGCCAAAGCCCGGACTTGAACCTGATCAAACATCTCTGGAGATACCTGAAAATAACTGTGCAGCGAGGCTCCCCTATCCAACCAGACAGAGCTTGAGAGGATCTGCAGAGAAGAATGGGAGAAACTCCCCAAATAGATGTGTGCGAAGCTTGTAGCGTCATACCCAAGAAGACTCGAGGCTGTAACCGCTGCTAAAGGTGCTTCAACAAAGTGCTGAGTAAAGGGTCTGAATACTTACGTAAATGTGATGTTTTTTTTCATATTTATAAATTAGCAAAGAAAAATGTCAAGGGGTCTGAATTCTTTCCGAATGCGCTGTAAATTATTGATATTTACCAATTGATTCTGGAAGAATATTGTTGTGGCAGTTCTTAGACAGGACACTCAAAGTCAAATCACTCGTTATTGTCAGCAAGCTGGAGAGGTCACAGTCAAACTTAGATGCATAAGTACCGGTCTGAAGTGAGCTCAAAAAGGCATTCCTCACGTAGAGCCTCATATACTGCTATCTAAACCTACATAAACATGATTCATATATCTTAGAAATGTCTCATGAGCTTTGCATAAATAATGTCCCCAACAAGATTCTTCAAGGAGTGGTGACTGGGCTTCACTGAGTGAATTGATTATGCATCGCGTTCTCTAGAGGAAAAATGTATTTAATTATGCCACATCCCTTATTTTCTCTTTCTCTCTCTGTAGTGGGCATAGTTCTGTTAGGACAATTTCAGACCTCCAAGATAAGGATATTCCCATGGAGACAAATCAACGGGAGGAAACAGGGATGATAGACACATCTCCTTATCGTGCGGATATTAATGGTGACACCATTTCCCCCCCATATTTTATGTAAATAATTAAAATAAGACAACTAGACTTAGCTTTTAAGTATTAGTTACTAAATAATTTCAAAATAAAACGGATTAAATGGATTTTAACACACTTGTGTGAAACCCTATGCCATAATCTTCTACAGGGGTAACTGGCACCTCCACGGTTACACCGGTACTTAAAAAAACAGCCCTTTTCTAAAAACAACATTTCAAGAAATACCTAAAAAAGTGTAAACTGTAGCCATTTATTTCCCTTTTTAGTTTATTCACCTAAGCATGACCTTCATCCACATACCATTTGTTTTCCAAACGTTGCTTTTTTGTGTCAGCATTTAGACATTAGGGGGGGCTAGTTACCCACATAATTTCAATTGCAGGTGATTTTATCTTTAATTTGTGGGCTGTGCAAGTAGCCTATATAGGGTTCATAGAGACATTGGCAAGTCAAATTCAAGGACTTAAGGATTTTTTTAGCACTTAATTGTAATTTGTAAGGACCTACATTTTATATTTCATTGATGTAATAGCCCATAGAAAAAAAGGGACAGGACGTGCCGGGCTCTCGATGCGCACAGGGGGCCTGATGCGTAGAGAAGGGACAGGACGTTCCGGGCTCTGGATGCGCACAGGGGACCTGATGCGTGGAGTAGGGACAGGACTTGCAGGGCTCTGGATGCGCTCAGGGGACCTGATGCGTGGAGCAGGGACAGGACTTGCCGGGCTCTGGATGCGCACAGGGGGCCTGATGCGTGGACAGGGACAGGACGTGCAGGGCTCCGATGCGCACAGGGGACCTGATGCGTGGAGCAGGGACAGGACGTGCCGGGCTCTGGATGCGCACAGGTTGCCTGATGCGTGGAGCAGGATCAGGCCGTTCCGGGCTCTGAATGCGCACAGGGGACCTGATGCGTGGAGCAGGGACAGGACGTGCCGGGCTCTGGATGCGCACAGGGGACCTCATGCGTGGAGCAGGGACAGGACTTGCCGGGCTCTGGCTGCGCACAGGGGACCTGATGTGTGGAGCAGGGACAGGACGTGCCCGGCTCTCGATGCACACAGGGGGCCTGATGAGTGGAGCAGGGACAGGACGTGCCGGGCTCTCGATGCACACAGGGGGCCTGATGCGTGGAGCAGGGACAGGCCGTGCCGGGCTCTGGATGCCCACAGGGGACCTGATGTGTGGAGCAGGGACAGGCCGTGCCGGGCTCTGGGTGCGCACAGGGGACCTGATGCGTGGAGCATGTACAGGACGTGCCGGGCTCTCGATGCGCACAGGGGGCCTGATGCGTGGAGCAGGGACAGGACGTGCCGGGCTCTGGATGCGCACAGGGGACCTGATGCGTGGAGCAGGGACAGGACGTGCCGGGCTCTGGATGCGCACAGGGGACCTGATGCGTGGAGCAGGGACAGGCCGTGCCGGGCTCTGGATGCGCACAGG
>QNTS01002863.1:128132-155710 GCA_003317085.1 Hucho hucho | reverse complement strand
GATGCGCACAGGGGGCCTGATGCGTGGAGCAGGGACAGGACGTGCCGGGCTCTGGATGCGCACAGGGGACCTGATGCGTGGAGCAGGGACAGGACGTGCCGGGCTCTGGATACGCACAGGGGGCCTGATGCGTGGAGCAGGAACAGGACGTGTCGGGCTCTGAAGGCTCACAGGGACCCTGGTGCGTGGATCAGGAACATGACGTACTGGGCTATGGAGACGCACCGGAGACACAGTGCACAGAGCCGACGCAGGATATCCTGGTCCGAGGAGGCGCACCGGAGACCAAGAGCGCTGAGCCAGCACTGAAAGCTCACCCTAGTCCGACAGATGCGGGGAGCTGGAATGTCGCGCACCGGGCTGTGAACGCGCACTGGAGACACCGTGCACTTCACCGCATAACACGGTGCCTGACCAGTACAACGCTCCCTCCGGTAAGCACGGGGAGTTGGCTCAGGTCTCCAACCTGGCTCAACCAAACTCCCTGTGTGCCCCCCCAAAAAAAAAATTCAGGGGCTGCCTCTCGGGCTTCCTTGCCAGCCGTGTTCCCTCATAATACTGCCTTTCCGCCTTTTCTGCCTCCAACTCCTCCCTGGGACGGCGATACTCCCCAGCCTGCCTCCAGGGTCCCTTTCCGTTCAGGATCTCCTCCATGTCCAGGCTTCCCGATGACCCCGCTGCTTGGTCCTATTGTGGTGGGTCATTCTGTCACGATCTTCAACAGGAGCGGACCAAGATGCAGCGAGGGTTCCAGTATACATACTTTATTTACGTAGTGAAATTGGCAAAAACAACAAACACGAAACAGACCGTAACGCTGGTGTGGCACAACACAGGCACACACACAGAAATATAAACAATGACCCACGAAATCAATGGGGAATTACAAACTTAAATATGGTCCCCAATTAGAGGTAACGAAACTCAGCTGCCTCTAATTGGGAACCATCAATGAAACCAAAACAAAGAAATACACCACATAGAACAAAACCCCTGATCACGTCCTGACCACAAACACAATAGAGAAGGCAAAAAAGGGCTATCTCTGGCCAGGACATGACAGGGTCCTTATATAGACAGGTGTGTACCTTTCCAAATCATGTCCAATCAATTGAATTTACCACAGGTGTACTCCAATCAAGTTGTCCATCCACATTTTTCTCCCCGTCTCCACGTGGTGTCCTGTCTCCTTCATAGTGGCCTCAGCTGGGCCCCAGCGCATAACCTCTTGGTCAGCTAGACCCCACCGGATAACCTCTAGGCAAGTGAATGACGAGCTTCACGGAAGAGTAGGAGGAAGTGAGACATCCCACTCTATAAATATTTTCTGTTTTAATGAAAGTCAATGAAGTAAGTAGACCAGACCCAGATGCTATCGTATTGGTGTCTATGGGAGAGCCACCCCCTTCAGTAGACAATGGCTTCACCCCTGCCCAGCCGGGGACTCTGAAACTCCTCCCTCAGTGTATCCCCAAAGATTTAGGAAGCCCACCTGCTTGCTCTGCCCCTCCAGTACTGTTTACACCATATATTTGCTTGAACAATAAAGTTGTTACTTGAGTCATTACTTTTAAAGATGCATCTTACTTCACGAAGGTGAAAATCTTACATTCAATGCATATCGCCTTGAAAAGGTTGTGTGTGGTATAATGTAAATAACACAACGTTGGAAGATTACTTCATTAATTTTGTCATGCCCAATCTGAACATTTAAACCATCACAAGTTATGTTATCAACGATATACCCTAACTATACCCTTGGAGACCTGTGATAGAGATATTGTCCTAAAGGTTACAGCCATTCTTGTCCTAAAAAAACACTGGTGTTCAAGAAACAGGTTAGTGTTTGTATAAGTGTAATTATATTTACAGAATATTTTATTGGCCATATGACTAAGTAACACCTGCCGCCTATAGGGTTACCTAAAATGGCAGAACTAACAGACTACGGCAGTTCCTGTTTACTGAGGGGGAACATCTCAACCATAGGAAGACACAGGTTTGTAACAGGCCACCTATTGAGTTGGATCACGAGTTCTGAGCATTACAATGGACCAAACAATACTTTATGAAAAACATATAATTTTATTACGAGTTTCTCTTTAAATTACAAGATTAAACCACTGGCACTTTCTGTTAGCCAGTACAACAGCCAACAAATCGATAATACATACCCGGATGGTAGTCTCTCTGGACAGACTGGTTGCCTCCAACAATGTACCAATGTTCCGGCTTACGCGTCTGTATGTAAAGAAGTTGAGTTTCGCATAGAGGAAAGGGCCGAGTTGGGAAATCTGGCATTCCTATCTGTTCAAATCCGCTTGTTGCCCATCTGCCTTATCCGCTTGTTGCCCTAGCCTAGCACAATGAGGGAGTTCTATTAACCTGAGCTACGGTGCACCGATCTATGGCCTGTGACGTGAATGGACAAAAGCAGTGATGGAGGAGCGCCTTTCTCAAATCCAACAATAATCTGCAGCGATGTTCCCTCTAATTTTTCTCGGCACTGAGCAAATTTCAGGTCTGCTGAGCGAAAACTTGAATGTTGTGAAAATTCTGTGCAACTTCCAGCGCACATTTGATGTTGTGTTGTTTGATGCAAGAAACCACTTAACAAAATAAAATGCTTTATTATCCCCATACCATTATTACAGAGAATAAGGCAAATTATGCTACCCTCTGCCTATTGGCTAATTAGCTTATTCAAGCCTGTCTCAAAATACTGCCAGTTTAACCCTGGTGTTTGGGTCTGTGGGACCCATTTTCAATGTTTGCTAAAATACAAAATTATACAATGAATAATTTTTTCAATCTGAGGCTCATTGGCCTTGGCTCATTTTCTGTGACAAACACGTAAAATAACACATTTTCATTGAGTGTACACTGTGCACCTCCTTACACATTTATATTACATATGTGGTGTTCGGGTCCACCGGACCCGAGGGTAATAAAAGTGTGGAAAAGTGTGTGTGTAGGTGAAAACAACAAAAAAATTGCTGTGTGCCTTCACTCCTCCCTGGGCCTGCTGTTTCAACATAGCATCAAGAACCTGTCATTCTCCCTGCCTGTCTGCATGTCTCCTGCTTTTCTCGCACTCTTTGTAGTGTGCGATACTACACAATGTCTTGCGCAAAACTGCACAATGTTATTACAATACATTACTTTGATACATTATTTCGATACACTGTAAAAAATTCAGTATTTTCCCACGCTCTACCCCAGCCAGGTGCAAATTGGGGGAGGGACACAACAAATAAATGGCCTTAGAAATAATTTTTGCAGAGAGAGAAGCTACTGTGGAAGGAGCGTCTTCCACTTTGGAAAGTGAAGAATTTTCTGAATATGAGGATCATGTCTCTGTCAATTCAGAGTCTGACAGTGAGTTGGAAGAAGAGGATGAGATTGACCCTCAGCCATGCCAGGACCAGCCTGTCAGCCTGCAGTAGGAGAAATATGGATGTAAAAAAATTGTGAAATTGAATGGTCTTCTTACCCAAGGAATGAACCACCCCGCATGGCTGCCAATGTGAAAAGGATGCAACCAGGACCGTTGCGCATGGCAATTACTCATGTGCAGGACATAGTCTTCTTTTGAACTGTTCATCCCAGACACCATCCAGAAAATCATTCTGGACTCCACTAATTTGGAGGGAAGGTGTGTTTTTGGAGAGAGATGGAAGGAGATGGACCAAACTCATTTACATGCATACTTTGGAGTTCTTATCCTTGCTGGTGTTTTCAAATCCAATGGGGAATCCACAGAATCCCTGTGGGGTGCAGAAACTGGCAGAGAACTTTTCTGTGCGACAATGTCTCGGGAAAACTTCCACATTATTTCCAGGATTATCCGCTTCGATAACTGAGACACCAGACCAGCTAGGCGGCAGAAAGACAAGCTAGCTGCAAGTGGGTGGACCGCCTTCCCATGTTTTACAACCCTGGGCCAAACGTTACTGTTGATGACCAGCTTATGCCATTTAGGGGCTGCTGCCCCTTCAGGCAGTACATACCGTCTAAACCCGCAAAATATGGAATCAAGATCTGGGCTGCCTGTGATGCTGCTTCATCATATGCGTGGAACTTGTGAGTGTAGACGGGGAAGCCAGATGGAGGAGCCCCTGAGAAGAACCGAGGGATGCGGGTTGTCCTGGATGTGACACAGGGACTCTGTGGCCACAACATCACATGCAAAAACTTTTTTACTTCGCAACAAGCTGGGACAGGTGCCCCTCAAGAGGAAGCTGACGATGGTAGGAACAGTATGAAAAAGACAGCCAGAGCTCCCACCTCAGCTGTTGAATACACGGAACTGGCCTATCAATTCCTCTAAGTTTGTGTTCACGGCCGACACGTCCCTAGTGTCCTACGTGCCAAAGAAAGGCAAAAATGTTGTAATCATGAGTACGCTGCATAGGGATGAGAGAATCTGTGGCCAGGAACATCAAAAACCAGAAATCATAATGGATTATAATGCCACAAAAGGAGAGGTGGACAATTTAGACAATCTGGTGACTGGCTACAGCTGCAAAAGAAGAACCCTACGCTGGCCACTTGTGATATTCTTCAACATCTTGGACATCTCGGCGTACAACGCATTTGTCATCTGGATGGCATTGAACACAGATTGGAACAGAGGGAAGCTCCAGAGGAGACTGATCTTTCTCGAGGAGCTGGGCAAGGCATTGGTAAGACCTCAAATCCAGAGGAGGCAACATATCCCAAGGACCTCAGCTTCTGCAGCCATCGTGAGGAGGATTCAGGAGGAGGATGCTGGTGCCCCATCCGCCCGACCCACAGAACCAACAACTCCAATACTGGAAGTAAGTGTGAGTGATGTTGTTGCATGTGTGTATGTCTGACTCTCCTACCTTGGCCTGAGAAATACTGCACCAAACAGCTTTGTTTAATGTGAAAATATATTACAGATTTCTTGATTTATCTTAGATTAATATTGATGATTTTGACGACGTGTATACTGGCTATGTTGTTGCTACAGCATCTTAAGAGGGACAAACAGTAATATTGCAGGAAAAAAAAGAGGAAGCATGCGAGGCACAGACGTTCGCTTGGCCAAGCCGGGTTTTGCTAAGAGCAACCGAACCAAGTATGCGGTCGCCTTTATGATCAGCGGTGCTTAGTGGAGCCTTCTTAATAGACTTGTAGGCATGGTTAATTTTGTTGAAGCAAAGATAAATTGTTTTACTATGCCTTATAGCACATGTAACATATTGCTGATAAGAAGGCTGAGTCTTTTTGAGCTTACAAACTGTTGAATTCACCCAGTATTACTAATACTGGGGAGTCTGGTGATTTTGACTCTATGCGCTGCATGCATGATCATGTGATAAAATCTGCTGTTTGAGTGACATTGGCTGTGGGTGGAATATACACTAGAATGATAAAGAACTGACCGAATTCTTAAGGAGAGTGATAGTAGCTCCACATCTGATGAGCAATGTGATCTGCTCCACGCTTTCTCGACATAAATGCGAACCCCGCCTCTGTGCTTTTCCCCACTGCTCGCATAGTCTGTCAAGCCTGTATGGTGTTCCCGAATGTCCAAACTAAGCTCGGAGTCAATGATCGTCTCATCTAAACATGTTTCAGAAAGTAAGACAGATAAGGCTGGCCTCTCGGTATGCCCATTGGAACGTAACGTTGGCATGTAGCGCATCCATTTTATCACAGAGAGATCTTCATTTGTAAACAAGTATTCATACAAAAAGCTATGTTTTTAGTGAAATATTAGCTTTTGTCTGAAGCAGAAAAATACAGGAAATTCTAAAGCTAATTTTACCTATGCACTAACAAGGCTTTTCAGCATAATCAGCTTGACTACTGCTAGAGTACTGTAGCTGTATTGATCTACTGCAATTCAACAACAGATGTACTCACATTTGATGGGTTGATTAGGATTCAAACCTTCTCTCAAACAGCCTAATACATACTATTAGAGAAGGTTTAGCCCATTAATATACTTGGTACTGTAAACAGGATTTTCCATGTAAGACATTTCACTCATTTAAATATTATGGGGAGGTTTTCCCGGACACAGATTAAGCCTAGTCTAGGACTAAAAAGCAAGATAAATGGAAAATCACCAGCCAAAAGGATTTCTAGTCCAGGACTAGGTGTAATCTGTGTCCTCGAAACCGCTCGCAACCCTTCATTTGACCTAGCCTAATAAATAAACCTACAAAGTAGTTGACAGCTTTTAACATATTTTGAAACTATACATGGTTTATATTCCTGATATAAACAATGGAGTAATGCAACCTTATATTTTTGGTTATGATAGGGTAAGACATAAGTTATAGTATTTAAAGCACAGATACACTTCAGGTTCAAAAGTGGTGTGGCAAAATGTCTACGTGTCTTTTCTGGGGCCGGCAGTTTTTCCTGATCTCATGACCTTGTCAGGTAAAACTTTGGTTCCTATTTATAGGCTATGACTGGGTCCAAAGCTAACTTTCTTTCTCACTGGCACAACCAGGCCAGCTGGCCAAAAATCTACTGGCCAAACAGCATTTGTACTGGCCCGGAAATGGTGTAGTTTTTAATGCAATGGGGTCATGCAGGACCTATCGGTTGGCATGCTTTCTCTCTATTTGCAGCTATTAATAGGCTATATTAATAATAAATAAATACAAATCATTTGGTGGGTTCTTATGTTTGTCCAACCTCAAATATTTACTTCTTCAACTCAATTGTTTGTAAACAATGTAATTTTTTGTAATTGGCATGATGACTGATAATTTAATGTTAAGTTCACTACCATAAGCCGCCTCCAACGTTGTTTTAGAGAATTTGGCAGTACATCCAACCGGCTTTATAACCAGCCCAGGACCTCCACTTCCAGCTTCTTCACCTGTGGGATTGTCTGAGACCAGCCACCAGGACAGCTGATGAAACTGTGGGTTTGCACAACCGAAGAATTTCTGCACTAACTGTCAGAAACCGCTCATCTGCGTGCTTGTCGTCCTCACCAGGGTCCTGACCTGACTGCAGTTCGGCGTTGTAACCAACTTCAGTGGGCAAATGCTCACCTTCGATGGCCACTGGCACGCTGGGTAAGTGTGCTCTTCACGGATGAATCCCGGTTTCAACTGTACTGTGCGTCGTGTGGGCAAGCGGTTTGCTTATGTCAACGTTGTGAACCATGGTGTCAGTGGGGTTATGGTATGGGCAGGCATAAGCTACGGACAAGAACACAATTGCATTGTATCGATAGCAATTTAAATGCACAAAGACACCGTGACAA
Source organism: Hucho hucho (assembly GCA_003317085.1). Lineage (NCBI taxonomy): Eukaryota > Metazoa > Chordata > Actinopteri > Salmoniformes > Salmonidae > Hucho > Hucho hucho. The sequence continues at coordinate 148,449 of QNTS01002863.1, read as the reverse complement.
GATCCTGAGGCCCATTATCGTGCCATTCATCTGCCGCCATCACCTCATGTTTCACCATGATAATGTGCAGCCCCATGTCGCAAGGATCTGTACACAACTCCTGGAATCTGAAAATGTCCCAGTTCTTCCATGGCCTGCATACTCACCAGCCATGTCACCCATTGAGCATGCGTTGGATGCTCTGGATTGATGTGTACAACAGCGTGTTCCAGTTCCCACCAATATCCAGCAACTTCACACAGCCATTGAAGAGAAGTGGGACAACATTCCACAGGCCACAATCAACAGCCTGATCAGCTCTATGTGACAGAGATGTGTCACGCTGCATGAGGCAAATGGTGGTCACACTGGATTTTTGATCCACACCCCTACTCTTTTTATTTTACGGTATCTGTGATCAACAGATATATATTTGTATTCACAGTCATAAAATCCATATATTAGGGCCTCATTTATTTATTTTGACTGATTTCCTTATTTATTTTTATTTTATTGTATTTTATTTCACCTTTATTTAACCAGGTAGGCTAGTTGAGAATAAGTTCTCATTTACAACTGCAACCTGGCCAAGATAAAGCAAAGCAGTAAGACACAAACAACAACATAGAGTTACACATGGAATAAACAAACATACAGTCAATAATACAGTAGAAACAGTCTATATACAGTGAACTGTAACTCAGTAAAATCTTTGAAATTGTTGCATGTTGCGTTTATATTTTTGTTCAGTGTATGTAAATGCATTGTTTATACATTATGTCTGTCTGTATTCTGTGTATTCTCTGTCTTTTACGTTTATTGTGTACATTCTGTTAATTGTGTATATTCTGCTTATTGTCGCAGCAACATTTGACCATCTCAAGTTCCTGGTACATGCAAATGTACTTGGTGAATAAAGGTGTTTATGATTGTAAATATTTTTTCCATTATACCCATTTTCACCAGCTTTGACCTTTGAAAAAGCCCTTAAAAATCTAAATGTAACGTGATAGCAGATCTAGCATGGATGACAGCCTGTAACAAAAATAAATTCAAGCACTCCTTTCAGTCTGGTCTACTATCATACACTGGGTTATATTTGTAAATAATTTCACTTGTGCATGCACTAGACTAGTAGGTTAAATGGGATTTAGTTGTACTATGCCTTCATCTTGTGGCAAAATTAATAAACTAACTTCCAGCTGTCTTCATTATTCCATATATCACTTAAAAGTTAATGAAAAGTAATAAAAGGCTTGAATTATTTATGAGCCGTGTTAATATAGGAAAGTACAAATCAGACACACATTTGCATGTATATTACATTTCTGTACAGCCTTACATAATACGACGTTGCCAAAGATATATATATATAACTAACCCAAGATAGTTCATCTGTGTTGTTTACAGTGGGAGCAAATGAAGCAGAGTGGGCAGAACAAGCAAGGAGGTGGGCAAAGCAATGCATGAGCTAGAGAGATCCTATTGGCGAGTTGTAGCATATATTTGCATATTTCTGTTAGTGAACGCCTCCTCTGTGAAGTGCGCGTGTGCAGAAACTCAATTCGACCTCGCACTCCTTATAAACAACACCATTTTTTTAAACTTTGGCAAAGCGTCAAGTCTATAAAACTTAGTCCACTGTGTTCGTAACATATTACAGTTCTGGGAACATAAAAATGTATTGAGATCAGATGTTTCATCGATGAGAAAATGTGCAGAATGTCGGCCCAGTTTCAGTTAGTTCCACCGTCTCCCACCGCGACCATATATGGTGGTGAGAACCCGTTCTGAACGGGCGCGTCGCCCTTTAGCCCTGTCGGACGTAGCTACACGCTCCCAGTCGAGCGGTCTTTGGAGTGCTCTTTAGTTCCTCACTGCAGTGACCGTGCCTTGCTGCTCACAGCACACCGACCACCGAGCACTCCCCGGTCTTCTTCTAGAGGTAGATATCCAGTCCAAATGACCGACCAAGGGTTATCAGACGAGGCCGCGGCAGCAGCGTGCAAAGATGGAAACCCCCTTACGAAGGTGAGTAGTTATAGCTAGCAGCCCAGTCCTCTTGAATTGTGCCTAAATGGATCTCTCCTACTAAAGTTAGGCACATAGGCCGGTAATACACTTTCAGCGGTTTACAGCGCGCAGGTCAACGTCTTCTGACAGATGCAACGTTTGCAAAATTGAAATAGCTGTTTGCGTCTTATTTCTGGTTCTACTGATACACCGTCCGCAGTGCTACTGACTATGAAACGCTATACTTCGAGGTGACATTTGGACTTTGGAGGGGTGATATCCGACCACGTATGTTTGTTGTGCCTCTGCTAACACTGATACTGTATGCAACTGCAAAACAGGAACTCACAGTGGTGACTTTTTGCCCACTCTTCTATAGAAATTGACACACACACACTTCTAGATAGGCTTTACATTTACTTACGTTATATTTCATTGTTATGTATCGATGCCGTTCTGGTATTTGTATTGTTTATTTGCCAGCCAGACCTAGGTCTGTGATAAGCTTGTGTAGGCCAAAATCGCTTCTACAGTATTTGTAGTTGCAACGACGTGCTATACCTTTCTTAGCATTTCTGAGTTCTATAACCCCAGATCCGTTGCTCAGCAACAATACAGCTGCTTGCACCACGCTGCCAGTCATAGGAATTGTATGCGATCAAGCCTAGGCTATTGTGTATATATAACTAACTGTCCTCAATCAAGACATGCAAACAGGTATGTTGATTAGCTAGCCTCTGACTGTAACTAGCTAACACCAGTCAGCTGAAAGCTAACCCAGCTAGCTAAAAAGGTAGCTAGCCAATGAATGTGGTTTTGTTTTGATTATCTAGCTAAGGTAAAGTTATACCAGTCGGATGAGAGCTGACATTGGCTAGATGTCGGCCCAGGCAGGCATCCCTAGCCGTGTCCTCAGAGCATGCGCAGACCAGCTGGCTGGAGTGTTACCTGACATATTCAGTCTCTCCCTATCCCAGTCTGCTGTCCCCATTTGCTTCAATATGTCCACCATTGTTCCTGTACCCAAGAAAGCAAAGGTAACTGAATTAAATGACTATCGCCCCCTAGGACTCATTTCTGTCATCGTGAAGTACTTTGAGGCTAGTTAAGGATCCTATCACCTCTACCTTACCTGACACCCTACACCCACTGCAATTTGCATACCGCCCCAATAGACCCACAGATGATGCCATCACACTGCTCTATCCCATCTGGACAAGAGGAATACCTATGTAAGAATGCTTTTCATTGACTATAGCTCAGCATTTAACACCATAGTACCCTCCAAGCTCATCATTAAGCTCGGGACCCTGGGCTGAACCCCGTCCTGTGCAACTGGGTCCTGGACTTCCTGACGGGCTGCTCACAGGTGGTGATGGTAGGAAACAACACCTCCACTTCACTGATCCTCAACGCAGGGGCCCCACAAGGGTGCATGCTCAGCCCCCTCCTGTACTCCCTGTTCACCCATGACTGCGTGGCCATGCACGCCTCCAACTCAATCATCAAGTTTGCAGACGACACAACAGTAGGCCTGATTACCAACACTTATGAGACCAGTATACAGGGAGGAGGTGAGGGCCCTGGGTGAGTGGTATCAGAAAAATAACCTCTCACTCAATGTCAACAAAACGAAGGAGCTGATCGTGGACTTCAGGAAACAGCAGAGGGAGCACCCCCCTATCCACATCGACGGGGCAGACGAAAGCTTCAAGTTCCTTGGCATACACATTACTGATGATCTTAAATGGCCCACCCACACAGACAGTGTGGCGAAGAAGGCGCAACGGCGCCTCTTCAACCTCAGGAGGCTGATGAGGCCCCTAAAACCCTTACAAACTTTTACAGATGCACAATTGAGAGCATCCTGCCAGGCTGTATTGCCGCCTGGTACGGCAACTGCACCGCCTGAAACCCGCGTAGCTCTCCAGAGGGTGGTGCGGTCTGCACAACACATCACCGGGGGCAACCTACCTGCCCTCCTGGACCCCTACAGCACCAGATGCCACAGGAAGGCCAAAAAGATCAATGGCAACCACCTGAGCCACGGCCTGTTCACCATGCTATCATTCAGAAGGCAAGGTCAGTACAGGTGCATGAAAGCTGGGACAGAAGCTGTTTATCGGTCTTTATCTCAAGGCCATCAGACTGTTAAATAGCCATCACTAGCCGGCATCCACACGGTTACTCAACCCTGCACCGTAGAGGCTGCTGCCCTATATACATAGACTTGGAATCACTGGCCACTTTAATAATGGAACACTAGTGACTTTAATAATGTTTACATACTGCTTTACTCATCTCATATGCATTCTATTCTACTGTATTTGAGCGATGTCGGAGTATATTTTTATATTTCTTAATTCCATTATTTTACTTAGATTTGTGTGTATTGTTGTAAATTGTTAGATACTACTGCACTGTTGAAGCTAGGAACACAAGTATTTTGCTACACCTGCTATATATATCACACACACACACACAGTTGAAGTCAGAGGTTTACGTACACCTTAGCCAAATACATTTAAACTCAGTCTTTCACAATTCCTGACATTTAATCCTAGTAAAAATTCCCTGTCTTAAGTCAGTTAGGATCACTACTTTACTTTATTTTAAGAATGTGAAATGTCAGAATAATAGAAGAGATTTATTTCAGCTTTTATTTCTTTCATCACATTCCCAGTGGGTCAGAAGTTTACATACACTCAATTAGTATTTGGTAGCATCGCCTTAAACAATTTAAACTTGGGTCAAACGTTTCAGGTAGCCTTCCACAAGCTTCCCACAATAAGTTGGGTGAATTTTGGCCCATTCCTCCTGACAGAGCTGGTGTTACTGAGTCAGGTTTGTAGGCCTCCTTGCTCGCACATGCGTTTTCAGTTCTGCCCACAAATTTTCTATAGAATTGAGGTCAGGGCTTTGTAATGGCCACTCCAATACCTTGACTTTGTTGTCCTTTGCCTCAACTTTGGAAGTATGTTCTCCCGCTTCAACTGTTCTGCCTGTTTTATGAATATTTAAAAATCTAGTCCATGTTCTGTTATAATCTGCACCCGGCACAGCCAGAAGAGGACTGGCCACCTCTCACAGCCTGGTTCCTCTATAGGTTTCTTCCTAGGTTCTGGCCTTTCTAGGGAGTTTTTCCTAACCACCGTGCTTTTACACCTGCATTGCTTGCTGTTTGGGGTTTTAGGCTGGGTTTCTGTACAGCACTCTGTGACATCCGCTGATGTAAGAAGGGCTTTATAAATAAATGTGATGTGATATGCTTGGGGTCATTGTCCATTTGGTAGACCCATTTGCGACCAAACTTTAACTTCCTGACTGATGTCTTGAGATATTGCATCAATATATCCACAATTGTCCTCCCTTATGATGCCATCTATTTTGTGAAGTGCACCAGTCCCTCCTGCAGCAAAACACCCCCACAACATGATTCTGCCACCCCCATGCTTCACGGTTGGGATGGTGTTCTTACGCTTGCAAGCCTCCCCCCTTTTCCTACAAACATAACATTGGTCATTATGGCCAAACAGTTCTATTTTTGTTTCATCAGACCAGTAGACATTTCTCCAAAAAGTACGATCTTTGTCGCCATGTGCAGTTGCAAACCGTAGTCAGTTTTGTTTTATGGTGGTTTTGGAGCAGTGGCTTCTTCCTTTCTGAGCGGCCTTTCAGGTTATGTCGATATGGGACTTTTTTTACTATGGATATAGATACTTTTGTACATGTTTCCTCCATCTTCAAGGTCCTTTGCTGTTGTTCTGGGATTGATTTGCACTTTTCGCACCACAGTACGTTCATTTCTAGGAGACAGAACGCGTCTCCTTCCTGAGCGGTATGACGGCTGCGTGGACTGAATTGTTTTCTGAGGTCTTTGCTGATTTCTTTAGATTTTTCCCATGATTTCAAGCAAAGAGGCACTGAGTTGGAAGGTAGGCCTTGAAATACATCCACAGGTACACCTCCAATAGGCTAATTTACATCATTTGAGTCAATCAGAAGCTTCTAAAGCCATGACATCATTTTCTGGAATTTTCCAAGCTGTTTAATGGCACAGTCAACTTAGTGTATGTAAACTTCTGACTCACTGGAATTGTGATATAATCGGTCTGTAAACAATTGTTGGAAAAATCACTTGTGTCATGCACAAAGTAGATGTCCTAACCGACTATAGTTTGTTAACAAGAAATTTGTGGAGTGGTTGAAAAACGAGTTTTAATGACTCCAACCTCAGTGTATGTAAACTTCCAACTTCAACTGTATTTATCGATAGTTTTAGAACACCTACTCATTCAAGGGTTTTTCTTTATTTTTACTATTTTCTACATTGTAGAATAATAGTGAAAGCATCAACTATGAATTAGCACATATGGTATCATGTAGTAAGCAAAAAAGTACTAAACCAATCAAAATATAGATTCTTCAAAGTAGCCACCCTTTGCCTTGATGACAGCTTTTGGCATTCTCTCAACCAGCTTCACCTGGAATGCTTTTCCAACAGTGTTGAAGGCGTTCCCGCATGCCACTTGTTAGCTGCTTTTCTTTCACTCTGCGGTCTGACTCATCCCAAACCATCTCAATTGGGTTGAGGTCAGTGGATTGTAGAGGCCAGGTTATCTGATGCAGAAATCATCGCTCTCCTTCTTGGTAAAATAGCCTTTACAAAGCCTGGAGGTGTGTTTGGGTCATTGTCCTGTTGAAAAACAAATGATAGTCCCACTAAGCCCAAACCAGATGGGATGGCGTATTGCTGTGGTAGCCATGCTGGTTAAGTGTTCCTTGAATTCTAAATAATTCAATGTCACTTGCAAAGCACCCCCACACCATAACAACACCTCCTCCTTGCAATATGGTGGGAAATACACATGCGGGGGTCATCCTTTGACCCACACCGCGTCTCACAAAGACATGGCGGTTGGAACCAAAAATCTCAAATTTGCCCTGCAGACCAAAAGACCGATAACCACCGGTATAATGTCCATTGCTCATGTTTCTTGGCCAAAGCAAGTCTCTATTATTGGTGTCCTTTTGTGGTGGTTTCTTTGCAGCAATTTGACCATGAAGACCTGATTCACAGTCTCCTCTGAACAGTTGTGTAAGATGTGTCTGTTACTTGAACTCTGAAGCATTTATTTGGGTTGCAATCTGAGGTGCAGTTAACTCAAAGGAACTTATCCTCTGCAGCAGAGGTACCTCTGGGTCTTCCATTCCTGTGGCTGTCCTCATGACAGCCAGTTTCATCATAGCACTTGATGGTTTTTGCGACTACACTTTTTCCGTATTGACTTACCTTCATGTCTTAAAGTAATGATGGACTGTCGTTTCTCTTTGCTTATTTGAGCTGTTCTTGCCATAATATGATCTTAGCCCTATTTGGTTAAAGACAGTCTTCTGTATACCACGCCTACCTTGTCACAAACACTACTGATTGGCTCAAACACATAGAAAGAAATTCCACAAATTCTTTTAACAAGGCACACCTGTTCATTGAAATGCATTCCGGGTGACTATCTCATGAAGCTGGTTGAGAGAGTGCAAAGCTGTCAAGGCAAAGGGTGGCTACTTTGAAGAATCTCAAATATAAAATATTTAGATTTAACACTTTTGTTTGGTTACTACTTTGGGTGTCTTCACTATTATTCTACATTGTAGAAAATAGTAAAAATATAGAAAAACACTTGAATGAGTAGGTGTTCTAAAACATTTGACCGTGTGTATATGTAGAATTTCCATTTTTTTTTAACCATGATTTCTACCCATTTGCTTTTGAAAATAAAATAAATCCTTTCTGAGCCTAGTTTTAACTGTAATTCTCTATCAGAACCCAAAATAAAAGCTTGGTTAACTCCAATGTTAGTAAAAAGACAATTCTCAAAACATGGTTAAAATGATAATTTTCATACCGTGGATGGTCAGTCCTTGCATCCATAACTTTGTCTATACATTTTAGTGGTTACATTTCTCCAGCACTATCCCAGCTTTTTACCCAAACAACCGGGCTGGGAGAGCACTTTGTTTCAGCTGCTGATTGGCGCTTTAAGGGCTGTTACTTTGGCAGATAATGTTACCTTACCCATCTTAAGAAAGTTATAATTTTTTTGTATGGTGTTTTTTTGTTTACGGGTATATGGACCATTGTTATGCTGTAAATGGCTATTTTATGGTTGTAATTGTATCACTTAACTAACACTTTATATTTTTCAGTTCTGAGTAATTACTACTTCAGTAAGAATTACTATACATGTATTTGTGACCTTGGCAATAGAAACTTGTTGATGGTATGATCAATAAATTGTTTATGGTACTGCTAAATATTTCCAAAAGATGGCAGTATAAGACCACATGAAATTTATGAAGTTACTTCTCCCTGGAAGCACCCCCTAACCCTACCCTTCACCCTCAGTCCCACGCTTGCTTTTTTCTGTCCCTTTTCACACTGCCAACGCAAGAGGAAGGACTGAAACAACAATTTTAGCAGGGTACTATGATTATTTATTATTATTATTATTACTACCTGTTTTGAAATGATACTTGATTATTATATCAATAATGATTATCAATAATAATGAACATTAATTCAGTAACCTATGGTTGAGGAAAAACACATTTTCCTATTATGTTCAATGTCAAGTAAGGTTTTTCATATAAGGCTGAAACCGTGTGTAAACTGCTGATCTAGACACTTGCCTGTAATCAGAGCACAAACAAATATGCACAAATAATCTTTGATAGCTAGCTAGGTAATGTTAGCTAACGTGTATGCACCACAATATATCATACTTTCTTACACAACACAGCTAGTTTTAGTTTAAAATCACAGAACTTTGGGAAACTGCCATGTTGCTCACGTTCATTTGCATTCCACAGACCAAGCTACGGTAAGATGATGTAGCCAGATTTCAGACAGGACAAACACTGCAGGTAGCTACGCTACATTTCCTCGACTAAGAACCAAGACCACACAAACCATAGCCGAGAGAACAAATTGTAAGATAGTTATGAACCCCATACAGTAAATAGTTGAACCCCAAACGCACATGTAAACAGAACCTCAGTTGTGCATGCTTGCATCAACTTACTAGACTGACAGCATCGCTGTTTCAGACACGTGTAGAATACATTCCAGCTCCTACATAAACTCTCTTCTGCAGTCTTGTCATTCTTGTAATCCAAATTTGTGCTGACTGATCAACATTGTCAAGTTACTTTTAAAGTGTGTTCACAGAAAATTTGAAGTCCAAGTAAAATGTAGTCAGGGCTGCACATGGTGCACCAGGGTAAAACAACAGAATCATTGCTTGCAGGACATGCTGTGTGCCAGCCTGGGCTCATACTCTAGACGTGTAAAGTGTGTCTAGCAACCATGATGAGATTTGTTAGGGTTGCGAAAATCAAATCTGGTATCAGGACAAAAGGTGACAGTCACCAAGAATCTTCTATGTTTTTTATTATTAGTCAAGCAATAAATGGTCAATGCAATCTTCGTATATACGGGTTCCATGTAGTACCACGCAGGGTTAACAGAGAACTGCCCTTTCTGCTAAATGCATTGGTATAAGTATGTTCTGACAGTTAGTTCCCACCTCGGGATGGGCCTATCAGAACAGTGGCTGGGCGTGGTTTAGACTTGCCTAGCCAATAGTAGGCGCACAGGCTGGTCCCAGCCTCTTGGCGCTTGTTGTCCGGGGTTACTGAGGCCACAGGCTCAGCTCCTGTTTTTGTGTCAACGTAAAACTGACAGTCTGCTGTCTGCAACATTGTTTTCATGCATGTGTCAATATCTTCAACACACTGTTCTCGCTCAAGGTTTAATCACCGCCGTTCAGCTAGTCACCCCATATGCTGCACAACCCACTGTATTGTTCCACAACTTGTCAGCCTTAGTTCATACACATGTGTATCAAACGAAACATTTTCTCATACCCCACAATAGTAATGTTGCGGCTTAATGATACAATGAGCAGACAGTGTGAAAAGGCAAGCAAAACATATCCATTTCCCACAATAACATATTCTCAAACCTAACAGATTTGAGTGTTCAAATCGCATCATGGACAACTTTAACATTTTAGCTAATTACGAACTTTGCAACTACATACTACTTTGCAAATACTTAGCATGTTAGCTAACCCTTCCCCTTTAACAACTTCTAACCTAAACCCTAGCCTAGCTAACATTAGCGTTAGCCGCCTAGCTAACGTTAGTCACAACAAATTGAAATTCGTATCGTATGCATTGGAAATGTATAACATATTGTACAAATTGCACATCGTAAAATATGAGAAATGCATGATTGACATCCACATTTAATATATGTACCATACAAAACATCCCGTATGGAGTATTTTGATTTACATTGGATTTACGTAGAGAATAATAAGAAATTATATGAGATCAGGATTTACGTACAGAATAATAAATATGAGATATGGTTGTAGCAGCGTGCAGTCAAAAGAAAACAAAATTAGATGTTTTGACAGCCCCCTCCCGACACACATTTATTAAAATGTATTAGGTGGCTCTTAAAAGAGTTTGGGTTTGAAGTGGCAGTGAGTGTGATGGTACGTCTTGCTAGAGACCAGCTCTCAAGCCCTTGATACATTTGGACATTTTTTTTAGGCAATGTTGCTGGCAACGGAGTGGGATATGGGACACTTGAGCAATTAGCACATGGACATGAATAATAGATTTCATATGAATGATATATTAACTACATTTTCCCATGTATTTACTAATTTCCTATAGCTTCTTGTTGACTGCCACGTCTGTACTGGAATTTATTAGCTAACAGACAAGCAACAAAGATGTGCTGCCCTGGGCATCCACTCAACCTAATGCCAGTCAAGTCAATGGCAATGCAGACAAAAGGATAACTAGATTTAGAAAATGTTTTACTTCACAATTCTAAGCTAGGAAGTGTAAATGTCTAATCTACTGTAGAGAGAGCCCAAACAGTTCCCAAACAGCTTCTAATCCACCTTTCCAGAAATAAGTCTCACTGTTGCCGCTTGTTATAGACCCTCCTCAGCTCCCAGCTGTGCCCTGGACACCATATGTGAATTGATTGCCCCCCATCTATTGTCAGAGTTCGTACTACTAGGTGACCTAAATTGGGATATGCTTAACTTCTTAGGGAGCGGCTCCCAAGGTGACTGTTTTGGAGAGTCTGGCGTGCCCAAAGTAAAATGCCTCCCACTCAGGCCCAGAAAACAAAGCCTCCTTCACTCATGCTGCCAAACTTACCCTCGTAAAACTGACTATTCTGCCGATCCTTGACTTCGATGTCATTTACAAATTAGCCTCCAACACTCTACTCAGCAAATTGGATGCACTCTATCACAGTGCCATCCGTTTTGTCACCAAAGCCCAATATACTACCCACCACTGCGATCTGTATGCTCTCATTCGCTGGTCCTTGCTACATATTCATCGCCAAACCCACTGGCTCCAGGTCATATTTTAGTCTTTGCAAGGTAAAGCTCTTATCTCAGCTCACTGGTCACCATAGCAGCACCCACCCATAGCACGTGCTTCAGCAGGTATCTCTCACTGGTCATCCCCAAAGCCAACACCTCCTTTGGCCACCTTTCCTTCCAGTTCTCTGCTGCCAATGACTGGAACGAATTGCAAAAATCACTGAAGTTGGAGACTTGTGTCTCCCTCACTTTAAGCGTCCGAGCGCTGCAGCTGAACACAGCCCATCTGTAAATAGCCCATCCAACCAACTACCTACCTCATCCCCATATTTGTTTTTGTTTTTCTGCTCTTTCGCACACCAGTATTTCTACTTGCACATCTATCACTCCAGTGTAAATTGCTAAATTGTAATTACTTCGCCACTCTGGCCTATTTATTGCCTTACCTCCTTACTTAATTTGCACACACTGTATACAGATTTTTCTATTGTGTTATTGACTGCACGTTTGTTTATCCCATGTGTAACTGTTGTTTTTGTCTTACTGCTTTGCTTTATCTTGGCCAGGTCGCAGTTGTAAATGAGAACTTATTCTCAACTGGCCTACCTGGTTAAATAAAGGTGAAATACATAAAAAAAAAATTTAGTTGACTAATGTGCAACACCTGTTGAATATGGCAAGTGTCAGTAAAGGGTAGCAAAAAAAACAGAATTAAATTGGATAACATGAAAACAGCCTAACTAGCTCTGCTAGGGCGAGTACAATGGTCAGCGTGAGGTGTTCTCTCATTATGTGTCTGAAAGTAGCTAGGCAACTTTAGCCAGTTTGGGCTCTTGATTGCCTTCGAGGTCAGAACGCTCGGATCAACCAGACTCATCGGCCAGAGCGTCTAGTGTGCACCCTGAACACTCCGGGCAAAACGCTCTGAATTTACGAACGGAAAATCTGACAACTCTCTGAATTTCCGAAAAGCACAGAGCGCACTCCGACACACTGGAGGCAATTTAGGAACGCACCCTTAAAGGCGCTACATGGTAATTTCGATGTCTACTGTTACGAATCCCTTTTTCCCCGTAGTCTAGGGGGGATGGAAACGAGACCCATAACATATCTCATGCAAATCACCCCAGTGAAAAAGTAAGTGAGAACAAAAGAAAACACAGACAACCTAAATAACAGCAACTGATCTTCAGCAAATCCAAACAGGTAGAGAGCTACAAAACAAGAGCGATAGCGCGCACAAACAGCAACTGATCTTCATCAAATCCAAACAGGTAGAGAGCTACAAAACAAGCGAGAGAGACAACTGACTGGGTTTTTAAACCAAGGGGATTTGATTGGGTAAGGGAAAAGGAGCAGGTGTGTCTTCTGATTGTGACTGATTGGTGATTGATGGGCAACTGATGACTGCTGATGAGTGACACAGGTGACTAGGGCAGAAGGAAAGAAAACAAATACACACAGGATACCTGTATCCGTAACGTCTACATTGGCCATGCAGCATTTACGTTGTTATGGCCTCTGCAGAAGTCAGGGCTATCCGGCTATGCCTCCGGAGGCTTCGCAATTGCGTCACACCATCTATACGGCGTCTCCGACCACATTTTCGGATCAAGCATAAATTGTATCTTTATGCCAATTCAAATGCACGAGGTACACATGGTACTTTGTACACTATCAATCCTTAAAATGTATGTTTTGTTCCATATCTGAGTTCTCCTACCTGTTCATATTTATGCTGCCATTTATAAATGAGGCCCTGTGCTCTTTTACTGGAGTTGGACAGCTGTGTACTACATTATTTAGGACAGTACTACATTATTTAGGACATTTTGTAGCTGAATTTCTTCAAGGATTTAGAGCACCTATCGAATTTCAGATTTGTAAATAAGTCTAATTGTTTGTAAGTGTTGTACATGTTTAATTACTATTTTACAGGTGTTTCTCAGCAGTTTGTAATTTTGTTGCAGTGTTTGTACCAGGAGTTATCAACATTGCTTTTGATGATCCACAGCGGTATGCAGGCTTTTCTGTTCAAGCCCAGTACTACCACACCTGATTCTACTATTCAGCTGTTCATCAAGACCTCAGCTCTTCAACGAGACCATCAATTAGGGGTGGTTATAACTGGGCTTAAACAAAAAAGCCTGTATAAACCTGTAGCTTGTCAAAAGCAATTGTGGCCATACCTGAATTGCATTTACAAAGTTGACTATATCTGATGAATGTACATGTGGTTGTGCATTTACAAAAATATATTTAGTTCTATCTCAATTTTGTTTACAGGTAATGTAGTACTAGTCATTTCTTCAGTAAATTATAAGGTACACTTTCATGTTTTTCGCTTCCCTCTGGAAAATCAGCTGTTAATATTAAATAAATACTAACTACATTATTTCTGATGCCATTTGTCATTATTGTTTACGTCTACTTACCTTTTATTGCTGTCTTATGTTGCATAGTCACCAAGGTTTTCCAGCACGCAGCTTTGACCTACTACAGTAGCTGTGTTGGTATTGTACTTCAAACTGTGTAGGCAGGTTGCTTAGGATTCAAACCTTCTCAAACAGCCCAATTCATAATCTTCAGTGATAAAGGCCTTTACAGTGTCCTGCTGTTAAAAGGATGGGGGGGCGTGGGGTTGCCTGCGCTGCAGACAGCTCTATCGGTCCTCAAATACAGGACTATTAAAGGCCCAGTGTACAAAACAACATATTTTGTATTTAGGACAGTATGACAAATCCTGCAAAGCACGACTGTCTTGGAATGTACAACGTTAGACTCCCATTACTGTACTGAAACATAATGATTAATCTTAGATCATTGTAGTTAGGCGGATATGTGCTCTGCCGGAGGAGTTTGCTCCAAAACACGTCAGCAAGCATGAATGATTATTGAAGGAAATCAAGTTGCCACCCTGAATTTACAGGTTCACCTGTTTTTCAATGCTCACTTCTTTTTGAGGTGAAACATGAGTCCTAGAATTAAGAATAATTCCTAGAATTGGGAATTCTGTGGTGTTCCAGGATTTCATGATGCAGCAGACCATGCTGAGGGTGAAGGATCCGGTGAAATCCCTGGACTTCTATACCCGGATCATGGGAATGACGTGAGTGCCAACGAATCCCCACCAATGTTGTCTGGTCATTGGATCACGAGAAATACAGTACCTCTACTCTCTCAAATAAAACTTTAACTAGATGAATTTTATGCAAAAGTTTTAAACAAAGTAAATTGATTTAGTACGAGCAGTAATAGAAATAAGATGAGCTGGAGGCACTTATTTAGTAACTTGACAGTTACTTAATAAAATGCTATGATAAGCTAGCTTTGGTACCTGACTGGTCCTTCGCTTCTTGGAATGAAGATGACAAGTTGGCTAAAGTATTAAACAAAGGGCATAACCCCAAAACCAGCCTGAACTCTGCGCTCAACACATACTGAGCGCAGCTGTCAGGCTGGTTCATGAGGCTACCGACTGGCACCCTAGCTGACAATTAGCAAATGGTAATGGAGCGTGTCAATAGAGCAGATACTTTGTCATTTTCCAATATGTAGTGCTCTTTTCTCCTCAAATGCAGTCATACAACTTTGGTACCTTTTTTTTTTTTTGTCCCTTCCCTCCAGGTTACTCCAAAAGTTTGACTTCCCCTCCATGCACTTCTCCCTTTACTTCCTGGGTTACGAGGACAAGAAGGAGATCCCTGGCGACGTGAAAGAAAGAACGGCCTGGACCTTCTCCAGACGAGCCACCATTGAGCTCACCCAGTAAGGCCGCTTTGGGTTTTGGGTGATAGGCAAAAGCGCTCCTCACTCTTCACAAGAGGCCTGGGCATGATCAGAAGGTCTATAATCGGGTACTCTTACTCCAGTCCTAGAGATATCCTTGAAATGGCTGTTAGTGCTGGCATGGTGTGAATTATCAGAGGAGCCAGGGGGGCTCAACTCCCTTGAAGGAGATGTTGGCTCCCCTAAATGCAACAAAAGTAAAACTGTGGGATCGCCTAAATAATTCAAATTTAACCATTCTCCTATTTGTTTAAAATGCAGTGGTAAATATGAAAATTAAACAAACACCCCCACCTCTCCGTCATGGTTTAAACCATTTTATTTATGTGGTGGCGTTTCAGTAGTGCGGATATAAAAACATGTTGCCCCACCTGAGATTTTCCTTTGTTCTTCCTCGTTTTTACCATTTGTTTGACATGCGTCCTTGATCAAATAAATAGCCTTTATTCCATTGCAGTAGATGTGCATTTGGAAAGTATTCAGACCCCTTGACTTTATCCACATTTTGTTACGTTACAGCCTTCTACTAAAATTAAGTACATTTCTCCCCCACTCTACACATAATACCCCATAATGACAAAGCAAAAACTGGTAAAATTCTGAAATCACATTTACATAAGTATACAGAGCCTCTACTTATTACTTTGTTGAATCACATTTTGGCAGCAATTACAGCCTCGAGTCTTCTTGGGTATGACGCTACAAGCTTGGCACACCTGAATTTGGAGAGTTTCTTCTCTCTGCAGATCCCCTCAAGCTCTCAGGTTGGATGGGGAGCGTCGCTGCACAGCTATTTTCAGGTCTCTCCAGAGATGTTTGATTGGGTTCAAGTCCGGCAACTGGCTGGGCCACTCAAGAACATTTAGAGACTGATCCCGAAGCCACTCCCGTGTTGTCTTGACTGTGTGCTTAGGGTCATTGTGTTGTTGGAAGGTGAACCTTCGCCCCAGTCTGAGGTTCTGAGCTCTCTGGAGCAGATTTTCATCAAGGATCTCTCTGTACTTTGCTCCGTTCATCTTTCCCTCAATCCTGACTAGTCTCTCAGTCCCTGCCGCTGAAGAACAACCCCACAACATGTTGCCACCACCATGCTTCACCGTAAGGTTGATGCCAGGTTTCCTCCAGACGTGACGCTTGGCATTCAGGCCAAAGAGTTCAATCTTGGTTTCGTCAGACCAGAGAATCTTGTTTCTCATGGTTTGAGAGCCCTTTAGGTGCCTTTTGGCAAACTCCAAGCGGGATTTCATGTGCCTTTTTTAATTGAGAAGTGCTTCCGTCTGGCCACTCTACCATAAAGGCCTGAGATGCAGAGATGGTTGTCTTTCTGGAAGGTCCTCCCATCTCCACAGAGGAAGTCTAGAGCTCTGTCAGTGACTATCGGGTTCTTGGTCACCTCCCTGACCAAGGCCCTTCTCCCACGAATGCTCAGTTTGGCCGGGCGGCCAGCTCTAGGAAGAGTCTTGGTGATTCAAAACATCTTCCATTTAAGAATGTTGAAGGTCACTGGGTTCTTGGATCTTTAATGCTGCAGAAATGTTTTGGTACCCTTCCCCAGATCCGTGCCTCGACACAATCCTGTCTTTGAGCTCAACAGACAATTCCTTCGACCTCATGGCTTGGTTTTTGCTCTGACGTGCACGGTCAACTGTGGGACCTTTGTATAGACAGGTGTGTGTGCCTTTCCAAATCATGTCCAATCATTTGAATTTACCACAGGTGGAGTCCAATTAAGTTGTAAAAACATCAAGGGTGATCAATGGAAACAGGATGCACCTGAGGGTCTGAATACTTATGTAAATAAGGTATTTCTGTTTTTTTTATTAATACATTTCTAAAAAGCTGTTTTCACTTTGCCATTATGGGGTATTATGTGTAGATGGAGGCAAAAATGTATTTAATCAATTTTAAAATAAGGCTGTAACATAACAATGAGGCAAAGGGGAAGGGGTCGGAATACTTTCCGAATGCACTGTATCTGTTGATTATCATAGTTTTGCTTTTTTAAATCAGTTTTATAGAGCTTATTGCTTTATCAGGTGCAGGTGTTTATTTTATTTTGATTATTCATATTTTCTTACTTGATCACCTGATGATGATCGACAATATTACTAGACAACTAGCTACAGTTAGACACAACTGTCCATCCAAGTATATGTTAATGACATTAGGCCGATAGTTGACTCTTTCAGTCAGAAGCATTCCATTTTGTAATGGCATTGGCAGACATTATTGTGGATTTGTTTTTACGGCGAAACATAATTAAATGTTACTTAGGCATAGTTACACCTACAGTGCATTTTTGAAATCTCCAAGATCTATGAATCATACAGGGTTTAGGTTCTAATTAAATTGCTAAATGCTTAATAATGACAAATGGCATTGTCG
Source organism: Hucho hucho (assembly GCA_003317085.1). Classification (NCBI taxonomy): domain Eukaryota; kingdom Metazoa; phylum Chordata; class Actinopteri; order Salmoniformes; family Salmonidae; genus Hucho; species Hucho hucho. Next base: position 130,864 of record QNTS01002863.1, on the reverse strand, counting down.
ATAATGTAAGGAAAGGTAGTGTTATGTCACACAATCTGGACAACTCATGAACTAGGGTGTAAAACAAGTTTTGATTTAAATTCTTGTATTATATTGAATGTGGGCTACCTATTCTGTGTGTGTTTGTTTAAAATTGCCTTGGCTGAGAGGGTAGGCCACCTGCAGTGGTGTAGGCCGGCAAATCAGTTTACCCCCCTTTTTTTACACTACATCACTGGCTTCTGGTAAGCCTATTTGAAGTTCACAGTAATACATATTGTAGCCTAGCGTAATAACTGTACCTTGTGTTTAGGGTGACCATCCTGTCTTTCCCAGAACCGTTTCAGCCTCATGTCCCAACTTCTCATTTGTTTTCAATTTGTCAGCAAGACACAGATGTCTTAAGACCATTTGTCAAATGCCATGAGTAGACATGCAGTTTGGATGCTGGAATTGTATGTACATTTCTACTTTTGAAGTGATTTGTTTGACAATCAGATAAATGTCATGATTGGTTGTTTTCATGCCACATTAAAAGGTAATTTAAAAATGTTTAAATATCGTATCGAATGTGTTATCTTACATTCCTATAATTTGATAAAGTTGTATTGCATTGTTTTTTCTGTACCTCCTAGTAACTGGGGCTCTGAGAGTGACGTTAGCCAGTCTTACCATAACGGCAACTCGGACCCTCGTGGCTTTGGTGAGTCTGTACTCTACACTGAAGCTCAGTAATCATCCCATAGTACCTTGCCGTACCACTGTATAAAAGGTCTGCTGGAATAATCCATAATTCTTTCAGTTATAATGCATTGTAAGACTGAACATTGACATGTTTGACCCACTTTTGTCTTATTGTATATCTGTAAGAAGTACACTTTAAAAGGCCCATGCATGCTTATAACAAGTTATAAAGCATTATATCTGAAGGCTTCGTTGTTACCCACCCTGCCATTTACATGTTTTGGATTGTTATTCATCCTAATGGATAACATTTTTGTTCAAGACTTGGAGAACAGCCTGGGGTATTTATCTAAGTTGTTGATTATCTGCATAAGTGGCGTAAACTAGTTAGTCAGCAATGTGTTATGTTCATTCTCACGCATAGGGCACATTGGAATTGCGGTGCCTGACGTCTATGCTGCCTGCAAGCTGTTTGAAGAGCAAGCAGTCACCTTTGTCAAGAAGCCCGATGATGGTAAGAGTAGCCCCACAGTACTACTCATCCTTGGCTTTTTTTGTAAGCAAGATTTGGGTGTGTGTGAAACGTTTGCTTGGTTTCATCAAAAAAATATTTGAGACAAAATTTAAAAAAAATTGAGAGAAAGTGGGTAATAGTGTTTGCAGAATAATAGTGAAGACATCAAAACTATGAAATAACACATGGAATCATGTAGTAACCAAAATAGTGTTAAACAAATCAAAATCTAGTTTAGATTCTTCAAAGTAGCCACCCTTGATGACTGCTTTGCACACTCTTGGAATGAGTAGGTGTGTTCAAACTTTTGACTGGTACTGTATATGCAAAGGAAAAACCAAAGTTTGACAACATGACAATTCCCACTCTCTCTTCGCCTAACTCTATGCCTTCAGGATACTTTCCTGCTGGGTTTGTTGTGGAATATTTTATCAAAATATGACACCTTACTGGAACTTGTGAATTCAATAATAAGACCGTTAGCCTCTTGGGGATTGCTGGGGCGCTAGCGCCCCACTCCCGACACTACCCGGTGAAATGTGAGGCGCCAAATTCAAAATCCAAAAGTTGAATTATTAAACATCCACCAATATACAAGTATACAACACTTTTACGTATATTTACTATAATAAATCAACCGGAATATAAACTGAGCTCTAAAGACGGTAAAAAACAGTGCGTGCTTGGCGAGAGCGCGCGCCCAGTCCTATAGAGTTCCAAAGGGAGACTTCCTTATTCCCTCTTCTTCTCTGCTCCATTTCATCTGAACAGAATCAAAACACTTTCTCGAGACTGTTGACATCCAGAGGAAGCGATAGGTACTGCATTCATATGCCCTTACAGTGGAGAAAAAAAGTATTTAGTCAGCCACCAATTGTGCAAGTTCTCTCACTTAAAAAGATGAGAGAGGCCTGTAATTTTCATCATAGGTACACTTCAACTATGACAGACAAAATGAAGAAAAAAAATCCAGAAAATCACATTGTAGGATTTTTAATGAATTTATTTGCAAATTATGTTGGAAAATAAGTATTTGGTCACATACAAACAAGCAAGATTTCTGGCTCTCACAGACCTGTAACTTCTTCTTTAAGAGGCTCCTCTGTCCTCCACTCGTTACCTGTATTAATGGCACCTGTTTGAACTTGTTATCAGTATAAAAGACACCTGTCCACAACCTCAAACAGTCACACTCCAAACTCCACTATGGCCAAGACCAAAGAGCTGTCAAAGGACACCAGAAACAAAATTGTAGACCTGCACCAGGTTGGGAAGACTGAATCTGCAATAGGTAAGCAGCTTGGTTTGAAGAAATCAACTGTGGGAGCAATTATTAGGAAATGGAAGACATACAAGACCACTGATAATCTTCCTCGATCTGGGGCTCCACGCAAGATCTCACCCCGTGGGGTCAAAATGATCACAAGAACGGTGAGCAAAAATCCCAGAACCACACGGGGGGACCTAGTGAATGACCTGCAGAGAGCTGGGACCAAAGTAACAAAGCCTACCATCAGTAACACACTACGCCGCCAGGGACTCAAATCCTGCAGTG
>QNTS01002863.1:107197-127986 GCA_003317085.1 Hucho hucho | reverse complement strand
AACTTTTTGGTAAAAACTCAACTCGTCGTGTTTGGAGGACAAAGAACACCATACCTACTGTGAAGCATGGGGGTGGAAACATCATGCTTTGGGGCTGTTTTTCTGCAAAGGGACCAGGACGACTGATCTGTGTAAAGGAAAGAATGAATGGGGCCATGTATCGTGAGATTTTGAGTGAAAACCTCCTTCCATCAGCAAGTGCATTGAAGATGAAACGTGGCTGGGTCTTTCAGCATGACAATAATCCCAAACACACCGCCCGGGCAACGAAGGAGTGGCTTTGTAAGAAGCATTTCAAGGTCCTGGAGTGGCCTAGCCAGTCTCCAGATCTCAACCCCATAGAAAATCTTTAGAGGGAGTTGAAAGTCCGTGTTGCCCAGCGACAGCCCCAAAACATCACTGCTCTAGAGGAGATCTGCATGGAGGAATGGGCCAAAATACCAGCAACAGTGTGTGAAAACCTTGTGAAGACTTACAGAAAACGTTTGACCTCTGTCATTGCCAACAAAGGGTATATAACAAAGTATTGAGATAAACTTTTGTTATTGACCAAATACTTATTTTCCACCATAATTTGCAAATAAATTCATTAAAAATCCTACAATGTGATTTTCTGGATTTTTTTTCCTCATTTTGTCTGTCATAGTTGAAGTGTACCTATGATGAAAATTACAGGCCTCTCTCATCTTTTTAAGTGAGAGAACTTGCACAATTGGTGGCTGACTAAATACTTTTTTTCCCCACTGTATATGGGCATTTTCATGAAGGAGGTGTTCCAAATGAGGCACTCTGTGAAAACCACTTTCTCCAGGACAGAAATTCCTCGGGGTTTCGCCTGCCATATCCGTTCTGTTTTACTCACAGACAAATGGTTAACAGTTATACAAAATTGAGTGTTTCCTATCCAATGGTACCAAATATGTGCATATCCTATTTTCTGGGCCTGAATGGGAGGCATTTTACTTTGGGCACGCCAGGCTCTCCAAAACGGTCACCTCGTGTGCTCATCCCTAAGAAGTTAATGCAGAGTATCAAGGCCGTGCTGAACCATGGATCAACCAACTTCTGTACAGCAGAGCACGGCCTTTATAGTATTTCATCCTTACATTAAATATATAGACCACCCCCATTTGCTGACACATTTTCCCTTATGTCCTTTTCTATAGGTTCTTTGTTCCATTTTCTGCTGACATCCAGTTTCTTCATGTCTGTTAATCAGTTCCATATGCCTTTTTCTGCTGACATCCTTTCTTCATGTGTGGATATCAGTTCCATATGCCTTTCCTGCTGACATCCTGTTTCTACTGGTGTCCATTGTTCAACTATCTAGCTTTGGCCATTTACCTGAGCTCATCAGATATTCTGCTCACATATGTTTTATTCGTTGTATATGTTTTTCTGTCTCACTACTTCAAAGTGATCAGTCATAATACTGGAAATGTAATCATTGTAGTGAGTTAAATCTCCAACAGGTTCCACAAAAATGAAGGCCCTAAAAAAGCCTCCTCATGCTTTCACCCAGTCTTCCCCTTTCAGACCACAGGCTCCAAGAGGTGTTCCCAAGCCATGTCATTTTCACTTTGCTCCCCTTGTCCTTCTTGCTCCATAGCCACCCGATATACCCGTGCAGTGGCCTTAATAAACTTTACCTCAATGCTACCAAAGTAACCCCTGCTACTACTGACACTGCCCATTACACATACAGTGAGGGGAATAAAGTATTTGATCCCCTGCTGATTTTGTACGTTTGCCCACTGACAAAGAAATTAGCAGTCTATAATTTTAATGGTAGGTTTATTTGAACAGTGAGAGACAGAATAACAAAAACATCCAGAAAAACGCATGTCAAAAATGTTATAAATTGATTTGCATTTTAATGAGGGAAATAAGTATTTGACCCCGTCTCAATCAGATTTCTGGCTCCCAGGTGTCTTTAATACAGGTAACGAGCTGAGATTAGGCGCACACTCTTAAAGGGAGTGCTCCTAATCTCAGCGTGTTACCTGTATAAAAGACACCTGTCCACAGAAGCAATCAATCAATCAGATTCCAAACTCTCCACCATGGCCAAGACCAAAGAGCTCTCCAAGGATGTCAGGGACAAGATTGTAGACCTACACAAGGCTGGAATGGGCTACAAGACCATCGCCAAGCAGCTTGGTGAAAAGGTGACAACAGTTTGTGCGATTATTCGCAAATGGAAGAAACACAAAAGAACTGTCAATCTCCCTCGGCCTGGGGCTCCATGCAAGATCTCACCTCGTGGAGTTGCAATGATCATGAGAACGGTGAGGAATCAGCCCAGAGCTACACGGGAGGATCTTGTCAATGATCTCAAGGCAGCTGGGACCATAGTCACCAAGAAAACAATTGGTAACACACTACGCCGTGAAGGACTGAAATCCTACAGCGCCTGCAAGGTCCCCCTGCTCAAGAAAGCACATATACATGCCAGTCTGAAGTTTGCCAATGAACATCTGAATGATTCAGAGGACAACTGGGTGAAAGTGTTGTGGTCAGATGAGACCAAAATGGAGCTCTTTGGCATCAACTCAACTCGCCGTGTTTGGAGGAGGAGGAATGCTGCCTATGACCCCAAGAACACCATCTCCACCGTCAAACATGGAGGTGGAAACATTATGCTTTGGGGGTGTTTTTCTGCTAAGGGGACAGGACAACTTCACCGCATCAGAGGGACGATGGACTTGGAGAATCTTGGGTGAGAACCTCCTTCCCTCAGCCAGGGCATTGAAAATGGGTCGTGGATGGGTATTCTAGCATGACAATGACCCAAAACACACGGCCAAGGCAACAAAGGAGTGGCTCAAGAAGAAGCACATTAAGGTCCTGGAGTGGCCTAGCCAGTCTCCAAACCTTAATCCCATAGAAAATCTGTGGAGGGAGCTGAAGGTTCGAGATGCCAAACGTCAGCCTCGAAACCTTAATGACTTGGAGAAGATCTGCAAAGAGGAGTGGGACAAAATCCCTCCTGAGATGTGTGCTAACCTGGTGGCCAACTACAAGAAACGTCTGACCTCTGATTGCCAACAAGGGTTTCGCCACCAAGTACTAAGTCATGTTTTGCAGAGGGGTCAAATACTTATTTTCCTCATTAAAATGCAAATCAATTCATAAAACTTTTGACATGCGTTTTTCTGTTTTTTTTTGTTGTTATTCTGTCTCTCACTGTTCAAATAAACCTACCATTAAAATTATAGACTGCTCATTTCTTTGTCAGTGGGCAAACTTACAAAATCAGCAGGGGATCAAATACTTTTTTCCCTCACTGTACCTCAAAGTCCCTCATTAAAGCTGAAGTCCCATTCCATGCTGTTACTATAGCATCCTTCAGTTACTGTCCCTACAGCGACTGCCATGAGAATAACTACTGCATGGAATCTGTCTCCTGCTCTTTTATTGTTTCTAGGACTGACCCTTTCAGATACTCCCTACCTGTCTCCCAACTCATACCCAATCCCCTAGCCACCAACATCTCCAATGACCTCCTGTGTTATGCTACAGTCTGTACCTGTGGATAATACTCTCTGGTGCTCAGGTTAGGTACACATTGCTCATCCCAAGGCCGATCTACACCCCACCCGTTTGTGAACACCCTCATTACAGTGCAACCTTTGGGTCCCACCGGTTGATAAGCAGCCACCTTCTGACACTTTCCGTTTACTGTCACTCGGTCCCAATCTTCTGGGAGATATGTCAAGTGTTTGCTGGCTGTTATGAATGGGGGAGATATTTGTGGCGTTGGAAGAGTATCCAACTTTACAAAACTGAGTCACATGTTTCTTAATCACACTCTGCAGGAGAAGTGATGCTATTATTACAGCAAACTTTCCTTCCGGTGATGTGGCCTCCTGTATACAGGGATCTGTGGCTTTTCTTTCAAGCGTTGTACCTTCTTTGACAAACCCCCCCATTGAAAGTTGACAATAGTGTCAGAAATAACAATACTGTCTCTGCTACTCTCACCATGATCTGGGTATGTGTGACATTCAGTTTGACTTCATAGTAGTCTCTATATTGTGCACAGTTAGCTGTCCTTCCTCTCCTATGAGCTATCTTCTATAACAATATACATAGAGGAGTGGTATTATCCCCAGGGACTCTATTACCCACTTTCTTCATTTATGAGCCACACAGATCTCCGCCCCAGTCTCATTTCATTCCGCTCTCTCAATTCCCTATAACGTTAATGCCTTGGTTTTTGGGACTCCACAGAATACACTGTCGGTCTTGTCAGACTCAACATTCTGTCTCAAACACAGGCCCGTCTGTACCTCCTCGCCTCCTGCTACAAATACATTTGCACATAAATCATTCCATCTAACCTATAGCACATTAGTCACTACTACTAATCCACTTCTATAGTTATAAACATAGTAAAACATTCTCAAGTCAATTTCCACCAATCCCTCCTTTGGAACAATGATCACTCTTATGTTCCATGACACCTAGAAACATATTGACTTGAACATGGAAGAAAGAAAATACATGTTTAATAATTTCACACCACCCTTGATGCGACTAAGACTTGGGAAAGAACCATCCGTTCGTTCTGTTCTATGCCCATGGAATGCTAGTCTCCAAGCCAGTCTCCATCTTCATCCTCGGGTGTTAACGAAAGACAGACTATGAGCCTTGTATGTAATTAATTGTACTGTATTGATGCTTTAACATTCGGATTCAGATGAAATGGTAAAACATAACCCCTTCATCCAGTACCCCCTCATGGTTGGCCCAAGCTATCATCTAGTGGGTTCTCTAATAACCTCCCTCTCGGAGGACAATAAAAGATAAGGTTTCACAAGGAGAAAAACCCTCCCTAGACCCAATAATTTCGAGCAGCGCACCTCCATCACGTTGTGCTCTCCTCACAGCTTAGGAGCAGCGCTCTCTTTTTCCTTTCCTGAATCAAATGTTTTAATTATGATCAATTATCCAACCCAAATTTAGACTCAATGTTAAGCACTAAGGGACTGACAATCACAGGAATTCAAGCCCCTCAACCTAGCACATCATCACGGTTAGAATGTACATTTACAAACGGGACCATATATTACCGGTAATAATTCTTCTCATTACAACCCCCATTTGTCCCGGTTTTACTGTCGCGAGTGCCTTGTTAATGACAGATTGGTATCTCAATGCATTCTTAGTCTAAATTGGCATGATGGCATGATAATGTCCTGATTTTCAATATCTGAGGAAATTTTATCAGATTTTTTCCAAGTACACAAGTCTCTCACCTGAGCCGCTACCACCATTCTGTACAGTCTATTCTGTCTGGTTACTTTTCCCACCCGTACATCAGCAGTATGAGAGGAGTTTTACCTTGCTCTCTCTCCATGCTCACTCCACATGCATGGCCTCATGCCACACTCCTGCGGCTCGTACTCAGGTTGCTGGCTCAGACTCGGGTCACATGTAGGAGTGGTGAGAAACAAGGTCGTAGGGAACGCCTTTGTCGCTATTCTTCAGCCGGTTAGGGAGGGTTGAGGTTCACAATGTTCTTGGTCAAATTATCCACTCCATGCATCAAGACACCATCTGTGGTCACCTTTGCCATCACGCAGAGTTACCGGGTCAGGGAGCGCTACCCCTTCGGGAGAAATCCCAACAATACAGCAGACCCAATCTGGTGAGATTTGTATCGGAACGAAAACAACAGCAATACACATCACAATCCATTTGGAGTAACTGTCAACCATTATCAACATATTTTCATTTTTATATGCAGACTGAACAAAATAAATTTTCATATTTACCAACGGGCCAGGGCCTGAGGGAACTGGTTATTTCACCTTGAACACATGGCTGTAATCGTTAACACTGCCTGTTAAATCAAAAATAACAAATCAAATTAGAATTACAACTCTTGATAACTCCTTAAGGAAATAATTTTATCCCAGGTAATCTTAATAGACAGATGTCCCTCATTGATATTATACTTAAATCTCGCCATTTCTAGTGAGGTTGATCATGCCTCACCAGAAAGTCAGGACAAAGAACACTTAACGGTGTTGAATGACTTCTTTCCCTGTACTTCATAAACCATTTAACAACATTTCAAACATTTTTCAGCAGTCTGCATACCCAGTTTACAACCAATTTTTAAAAAGACCCCATACCATAATTCAAACACGATATTAACACCACTAACACATATTCATAACCGATGTGGGGTGTGTGTGTGTGTGTGTGTGTGTGTGCATGCTGGTGTGTGTGTGATAAACCCTAGGGCTAAAAAACACAAATGGCCAGGCCTTATCTGGGAGCTCCCTTTTACGGCCTAATCCAGATACTGTTATACTTATAAAACTGCAGAATTTCACTAACTGCTCTCCCAAGACCACAGTCTCGGTAAACGGTCCGAAGAGATAATGACACCCGCCGAGTCTTAACGATTTACTCCCGTATATATGACAAGTCTCTCTTTTCCCGATGATTTTCTGTATCCACAGGACCACAATGCCCTTCATGTTCATGAACAAACATTTTAAATGGTAATTTTAGGTTTGGTAACCCCAATGCTGTCACTTGACAGAATTGCTTCTTTAAAACTCTAACAATTACTCACAATATTAACTCTACTCTAATTTTTTGTGACCCCTCCTCCCTTTCATCAATTCTATAAATCTATTTCAGAATAAGACATAAAATGTCGATCTCTGGGTTTTTGTATAGCACTTTGACATTGGCTGGTGTAAAAAGTGCTTTATAAATAATTTGATTGAGATTTATTTCATAAAATACAAAATAAAACGTCTCACAAGATTTAAAACCCCCCTAAGATTTTCTGAGTTTGCAAGGAGTGTTTGGCCTGGTCATTTAGTCTTTTTAGAATCTATTCCTCTGGCATTTCGCATCGATTCTCCAACCCCAAAATCAGCTCCACTTCCTCCCATTTAAAATTATCCCGGTATTGTTACTGGTCCTATGCTGGATCGCTTTCGATTCTGCCCCTGTTACCTTGCTGAATGTAACACGTTTCCCTGTCGTAAATTTTGCATATTTCTCATTGTAAGAAATTCACTATATTTGATCCCAGGCATCTGTTATAAAGTTGTGAGATGTGGTCTCCTACTTCTCCCTTCACATAGCAGTTTCTATCTCTATGAACCGCTATTGATTGAACGAAGGCCATACACCGCTATGTTTGAGTTTCCTGACCCGCTGCTTTCAAGAGTGTTTGCTGCTGGTTCTTTTGTCACAAATGCAAACGCTCACATCGCAGCATTCCCTCTGAATGCAGTCATCTCATTACCATTCTACACTCTTTCTTCCAATGGCCCCAGATCCAAAACGGGGTTCTGTCGCCCTACGCTACTTTTCCCTCCCTGTTTCTTTGTCTTATCTTGGCCATTAAAACACTGTTAGTGACTTTCACTAGCTGTATTAGCGACTGCGAAGTGAGCAGAGTTAGATTCCACTCTCAAAGTATCCTGCTCTTTCATCCTCTACCCCCGCAATTGCTGTCTTGATAACCGGTTTCAATCCTGCCATCAAAGCAGACGTACAAATTCTATCAATGTACTCATGTACCCTGTCTTTTTGCAGCTGAGTACATCTACTAATTTTGGGTTTATCGGTTCCTTTTTTGTTGATAGAATGCTGACATCAAAACGCTGGTGTATTGAGCTTGCGATTTCTCATTCATGTCATTGTGCCATACTAGAACAGCATCTCCAAGTTCTTTATTTGATTGGAATTTTCACCGTAGGGAAATGCTGACCAATTGTATCCAACTTGCAAATCTTTCCATATTTGAGCCAAATTGGTAGATTCCTTGTGCGCTTGGTTTAGTGCATCAATGGCTTTATAAAATGTTCCTTCTAGCCCTGCTTTAAAAGGAGAATCGCAGCCGTCGGTCACCATTTCAATAGTTATTATTCTGACGCCTCTCCGTTTAGATATCCTCACCCACGGCTCTAATACATGCCAATTTTAATGATTTTTCAGGTCGTGATATCCACTTCCCAGAGTAGTTATGGTATAGGTGCCTAATAATTTGGTCACGGGACCTGATACCTTATATTAGAACCAAAACTAAAGAGTCTGTAAATGTATTACTGGAGAATACGGGTGACCTAATGTCTTCCAGTGTTACGCCTCAAATATCACTGTTGTTGACAACACACATTACCAAAATTATTCAGTTATCTTCCTATTTCTACATAATCTGTCACAGTTCCTCGCCCCAATAGGGCATAAACCAACCTCTCTCCTTATTGCTACTGCTAATACACACCATGTTCACACAACGTTCGAATATCTTCTTGCTTTCGTTTATTATTGTTTTTTTACCATGAATGTGGCTCTCGTGAACACGCTGTGCCCAGTCTAATCTTTTAGGGGGCTAAACCCCCCTAGGTATGCAGTACCTAGTCCTACATCTCAACTCGGTTGAGGTCGGGTGATTTGTGGAGCCAAGTCATCTAATGCAGTATTCCATCACTCTCCTTCTTGGTCAAGTATCCCTTGTGTTGAGTCATTGTCCTGTTGAAAAACAAATGATAGTCCCACTAAGCGCAAACCGGATGGGATGGCGTATCACTGCAGAATGCTGTGGTAGCCATGCTGGTTAAGAGTGCCTTGAATTGTAAATGTATGACTGACCGTGTCACCAGTAAAGCACCATCACACCACCTCCATGCTTCATGGTGGGAACCACACATGCGGAGATCATCCGTTCACCTACTCTGCGTCTCACAAAGACAAGACATTTGGAACCAAAAATCTCATTTGGAAAAAACATATATTTTTTTAAATTTTTACACATCAGACCAAAGGACAGATTTCCACCGGTCTAATGTCCATTGGTCGTGTTTCTTGTCCCAAGTAAATCTCTTCTTCTTATTGGTGTCCTTTAGTAGTGGTTTCTTTGCAGCAATTCGACCATGAAGGCCTGATTCACACAGTCTCCTCTGAACAGTTGATGTTGAGGTGTGTTTGTTACTTGAACTCCGAAGCATTTATTTGGGCTGCAATTTCTGAAGCTGGTAACTAATGAACTTATCCTCTGCAGCAGAGTTAACTCTGGGTCCTCCTTTCCTGTGGTGGTCCTCATGAGAGCCAGTTTCAGCATGGTTTTTGCGACTGCACTTGAAGAAACATTCAAAGTTCTTGAAATTTTACGGATTGACTGACCTTCATGTCTTAAAGTAATGATGGACTGTCGTTTCTCTTTGATTATTTTAGCTGTTCTTGTCACAACACAACTGATTGGCTCAAACGCATTAAGAAGGATAGAAATTCCACAAATGGACTTTTAACAAGGCACACCTGTTCATTGAAATGCATTCCAGGTGACTACTTCATGAAGCTGGTTTAAAGAATGCCAAGAGTGTACAAAGCTGTCAAGGCAAAGGGTGGCAACTTTGAAGAATTTTAAATATAAAATATATTTTTATTTAACACTTCTGGTTAAATCAAATCAAATTGTATTTGTCACATACACATGGTTAGCAGATGTTAATGCACGTGTAGCGAAATGCTTCTGCTTCTAGTTCCGACCATGCAGTACTATCTAACAAGTAATCTAACAAATTCACAACAACTACCTTATACACACAAGAGTGAAGGAATGAATACGAGTATGTACATATAAATATATGGATGAGCGATGGCTGACCGGCATAGGCAAGATGCAGTAGATGGTATGGAGTACAGTATATACACATATGAGATGAGTAATGTAGGATATGTAAACATTATATAAATGGCATTGTTTAAAGTGGCTAGTGATACATTATTTCATCCAATTATAATTATTAAAGTGGCTAGAGATTTGGGTCGATGGCCGAACGGCGCAGGCAAGATTCAGTAGATGGTTTAGAGTACAGTGTATACATTTGATATGAGCATGTCGGATACGTAAACATTATATACATAATTGTTTAAAGTGGCTAGTGATACATTGTTACATCCAATTCCTATGTATTAAGTGGCTAGAGATTTAAGTCAGTATGTTGGCAGCAGCCACTCAATGTTAGTGATGGCTGTTTAACAGTCTGATGGCCTTGAGGTAGAAGCTGTTTTTCAGTCTCTCGGTCCCAGCTTTGATGCACCTGTACTGACCTCGCCTTCTGGATGATAGCGGGGTGAACAGGCAGTGGCTCGGGTGGTTGTTGTCCTTGATGATCTTTTTGGCCTTCCTGTGACATCGGGTGGTGTAGGTGTCCTGAAGGGCAGGTAGTTTACCCCCGGTGATGCGTTGTGCAGTCCTCACTACCCTCTGGAGAGCCTTACGGTTGTGGGCGGAGCAGTTGCTGTACCAGGCGGTGATACAGCCCGACAGGATGCTCTCGATTGTGCATCTGTAGAAGTTTGTGAGTGATTTTGGTGACAAGCCGAATTTCTTCAGCCTCCTGAGGTTGAAGAGGCGCTGTTGCGCCTTCTTCACCACGCTGTCTGTGTGGGTGGACCAATTCAGTTTGTCCGTGATGTGTACGCCGAGGAACTTAAAACTTTCCACCTTCTCCACTACTGTCCCCTCGATGTGATTCCATGTGTTATTTAATAGTTTTGATGCCTTCACTATTATTCTGCAATGTAGAAAATAGTAAAAATAAAAACCCTTGAATTAGTAGGTGTGTCAACTTTTGACTGGTACTGTATTATATTTATGCCAGATGCCTAGACAGACTTCTGAGGATTGTTGTGCTAGCTAAGCTGCTGGTATTCCTCAGTGGTGTTAGTGTTCATAGCTTAGCATGTTGCCAAACGGGTGAGGGAATCGCCATTTTAAGTGTCATATTTGTCTAGAGTTCTCTGTAGTCAATGCATCAGATTGGGTTACATGTAAACATTTACTAGAACTGTCTTGGAAACATGACATGTGAAATCAATGGAGGCAGTTTTGGTCAGTAACATTACCACTTCATGGCCACATTCAGAGGCCACGTGATTCCTTATTCAACATGTCAGAGAGGCATGTTCTATATGACATATAGAAGTTCACAACGGTATTGTAAATTCAGTAAAGTAAATGGATAATGCAATATTCTATAAATAACTTTTCTTAGATGCAACTTAGTTCATTTAGGATATTTCTTTCTCTGGAAATATTTTAATTCAGCTCATGTGCTCTTTGGATGTTTATATTCTACTCTTGCTCCAATGTGTGTATCCTGACAATTTGATCAGGAGTATTTCTATCTCATGGTGTTTTGTCTTCTACTCTACTCCATCCTCTTCTTTCTCTCCCTCTCTCTATCACCCTCGGCTCTTCTCTCAGGTAAAATGAAGGGGCTGGCGTTTGTACAGGACCCTGATGGCTACTGGATTGAGATTCTCAGCCCCAACAACATGGTCTCCATCACCTCTTAAAGAGGCAAGAAGGATCCCCCCCCCCCCCAACGGGATACAGTGCCGTGGCGTTATTTGGGATGTAGATTTTGCCAACAATTTAGGAAAACCCACCCAGTTCCATAAAGGATACTTATGGGAGTAGCAGTGACGGGTCAAAAGGACAAGGCTCACTTTTCTATTGTCATGAGAGCTCGTGGCAATGAAATGCAGCCCGGCATTGGGAAAAGGGCCATTCGTAAAGAATTAGGGTTGTATTTCTCATTGAGTTTAATGGCCAAGCGCAGGTTTGGCAGACATTTTGTTTTGAGTATACAGCGATGCTTAACTTGACCTTCTAATGTGCAGTAAAGCTAAACGGCACTGTTCAAACCTACAGTTACTGTTGTCGTGTTTTCTTTAATTAAACTCTATTTTACATAAAGGTAGAGTGAGCAATAGAACATTAGTGGTCGTCTTGGCAGATTGGAATTCTGCTGTGGACCCCGCCACCATGCTGTCTATGAAGATGTCATATTGTGGAGTCTACTTTTTACTGCAGACTCATACAATCAACAAACCTGTCTTTCGGTTTTACTAGTCCTGGGCCCGGTTTCCCAAAAGCATCTTAATTAAGGCTACGTTTATTGTTAGAATCACATGGTTCTAACGATGAGCTTTGCCTTAAGATGCTTTTGGGAAACCGGGCCCAGGACTGTATCCACAAAGCGTCTCAGAGATGGAAAATTTGGTCGTAAGTGCTGAGAAGATGCATTTTACTCGTACTCTTATGCTAAAAGCTATGCATGAAGCCGCTAGTCATTTTACTCCTACTCTTATGCTAAAAGCTGTGCATGAAGCCTGTAGTCAAACCTAGTCGACAGATACAGTTGAAGTCGTAAGTTTACATACACCTTAGCCAAATACATTTAAACAAAATCTTTCACAATTCCTGATATTTAATCCTAGTAAAGATTCCCTGTCTTAGGTCAGTTAGGATCACCACTTTATTTTAACAATGTGAAATGTCAGAATAATAGTAGAGATTTATTTCAGCTTTTATTTATTTCATCACATTCCCAGTGGGTCAGAAGTTTACATACACTCAATTAGTATTTGGTAGCATTGCCTTTAAATTGTTTAACTTGGGTCAAACGTTTCGGGTAGCCTTCCACAAGCTTCCCACAATAAGTTGGGTGAATTTTGGCCCATTCCTCCTGACCGAGCTGGTGTAACTGAGTCAGGTTTGTAGGCCTCCTTGCTTGCACACGCTTTTTCTGTTCTGCCCACAAATGTTCTATAGGATGGGGTCAGGGTTTGTGATGACCACTCCAATACCTTGACTTTGTTGTCCTTAAGCCATTTTGCACAACTTTGGAAGTATGCTTGGGGTCATTGTCCATTTGGAAGACCAGTTTGTGACCAAGCTTTAACTTCCTGACTGATGTTTTGAGATGTTGCTTCAAAACATCCACATCATTTCCTACCTCATGATGCCATCTATTTTGTGAAGTGCACCAGTCCCTCCTGCAGCAAAACACCCCCACAACATGATTCTGCCACCCCTGTGCTTCACGTTTGGGATGTTGTTCTTCGGCTTGCGAGCCTCCCCCCTTTTCCTACAAACATAACATTGGTCATTATGGCCAAACAGTTCTATTTTTGTTTCATCAGACCAGTAGACATTTCTCCAAAAAGTACGATCTTTGTCCCCATGTGCAGTTGCAAACCGTAGTCTGGCTTTTTTATGGCGGTTTTGGAGCAGTGGCCTCTAACTTGCTGAGTGGCCTTTCAGGTTATGTCGATATAGTACTCGTTTTACTGTGGATATAGATACTTTTGTACCTGTTTCCTCCAGCATCTTCACAAGGTCCTTTGCTGTTCTGGGATTGATTTGCACTTTTCGCACCACAGTACGTTCATCTCTAGAAGACAGAACGCATCACCTTCCTGAGCGGTATGACGGCTGCGTGGTCCCATGGTGTTTATACTTGCGTACTATTGCTTGTACAGATGAACGTGGTACCTTCAGGTGTTTGGAAATTGCTCCCAAGGATGAACCAGGCTTGTGGAGGTCTCCCATTTTTTTTTCCTGAGGTCTTGGCTGATTTCTTTTGATTTTCCCATGATGTCAAGCAAAGATGCACTGAGTTGGAAGGTAGGCCTGTAAATACATCCACAGGTATATCTCCAATTGACTCAAATGATGTCAATTAGCCTATCAGAAGCTTCTAAAGCCATGACATTTTCTGGAATTTTCCAAGCTGTTTAATGGCACAGTCAACAGTGTATGTAAACTTCTGACCCACTGGAATTGTGATACAGTGAAATAATCTGTCTGAACAATTGTTGGAAAAATCACTTGTGTCATGCACAAAGTAGATGTCCTAACCGACTTGCCAAAACTATAGTTTAACAAGAAATTTGTGGAGTGGTTGAAAAACAAGTTTTAATGACTCCAACCTAAGTGTATGTAAACTTCTGACTTCAACTGAATAAAAAGGTATTTGGTGGGGCCTCCAAGCTCTGAGTTGAGTAGCCATAACAAAGCGAGAGCAAAAGCTAATAATGCTGGGTAAATTATATTGATCGAATGACTGACTTTGTAAATCACCCAGCAGTGCTATTTGTACAGGGGGACATAACTTGGCAGGGGGTCTGGGGGTCCTCCCGTTTTGAGGCAACTTAAGCACATTTCCTGCATTTCTGCACAATCTAATATGACCCATCGCTCTTCAAGCCGTCTATTTAGAACAACAAAAAGCAAGCAAAAATGCCCACAGACATCAAGCTAGGTAAGAGGTGATTAAATATGTTTAAATGATTGATAAAACTGAACTATATCCATGATAATTCAATAATCAATATTGTGTTGCATCTTTACCCAACAACCTTACAAATTAACAACTCTTACAAAAAGTACAAAGACAGCTCTTGATTCTTGAGACATCCAAATTTCAGCCAGACCTCCCAGCAATCCCAAGCCGCCTACATGCCCGACCCCCACCAGTTTAGTCAATAACTCAACGTTCTCCCCAACACAACTTCCTTCCCATCTTTTTTTTAATGTCAAGGTAAAGTTTTGGAAAACAAAAGTTGAATTAAAACATACACCGACACTATAACAGTACACCCTCCATATAATTTATCATAGGCCTAATAGTACTGTAGAGCTATTTTTTTCTTGCACAGAATATATAGCTGGGTCACCCAGTTCTGCCCCTAGGGGTCCACGGCCTTGTAGTGCACCCAACACACCACACTCAGCTTTAGGATCTTAGTGAAACATTCCTTATTGGTTTCATGTGTGTTAGGCCAAGGCCAGAGTGACAACAGACCCCCAGGGCCAGGACTGAGCAGCCCAGCAGCTAGGGATTGCCTAAATCTCTCCTGATGTGGGCATGTTTTCAATAGACAAAACATTTTGTACTGTATTCCAAAGAAGGCATCCAGACCTTATGAAAGTTGCACAGTATACATAGCCTTAATCTTAAAACAAATCTAGTGATACTGAACATAACTTGACATTTCTTCCATACTTTGTGGGAGGATAACCAAACTTCCAATTAATGGCAATGCATTTATTAGCCACTATAAATGCTAGGTTACATAGTTTCTTCTGATAACAGTCTCCAGTAGCAACATTTCCAAGTAAACAAAAACAGGGAGAATCTGTAGACAGGCTGAGATAACATACTCTTTGTCAGAATACAGTCAGCCTTCACGAGACCACAACATATGCAAATGTGTCCCCTTTTGTGCTTTATACCTCTAGCAGAATAATACAATTTCTGAGTGCATGATATTCAGTTTCACTGGCATATAGTACATTTTATTGATGGTCTTAAACTACAGTAATTTATGTCTGAGATTATATGAACATGACTGGGCATTCTAACATATCTGTATCCATTCAGCAGCATCATCAATAGTGTCTTCCTCACATTTTTGTTTCACATGTTTTGTGTCATCGGGAAAAGCCTCTATCAACCCTTGATACAGTTTGGAAATCAACTTTCCAACTTCTGGCTTGTCCAGTGTTTGCTGGACAGAGACACAACTTAATTCTATCTGCAAAAATTCACCTCACCTCTGTCACAGTCTGGTCTTCCCTGGCTCCCTGACTCTGCTGAGACTCCTGTCACCATCTGATCCTACTAAAATGAGGCATGACAAAGAATTACCTTGGTGTACGTTTATACATTGTATAATCCAACAATAGAATCAATGGTTCAGTAATTGAGATAAATAACCATTATTCCCAGATCCCAGACTGTACAGTGGCTTGCGAAAGTATTCACCCCCTGGCATTTTTCTTATTTTCTTGCCTTACAACCTGGAATTAATATGGATTTTGGGGGGTTTGTATCATTTGATTTACACAACATGCCTACCAATTTGAAGATGCAAAATATTTTTTATTGTGAAACGAACAACAAATAAGACAAAAAAACAACTTGAGCGTGCATAACTATTCACCCCCCCAAAGTCAATACGTTTTAGAGCCACCTTTTGCAGCAATTATAGCTGCAAGTCTCTTGGGGTATGTCTCCTATAAGCTTGGCACATCTAGCCACTGGGATTTCTGTCCATTCTTCAAGGGAAAACTGCTCCAGCTCCTTCAAGTCGGATGGGTTGGTGTACAGCAAGTCAAACCACAGATTCTCAATTGGATTGAAGTCTGGGCTTTGACTAGGCCATTCCAAGACATTTAAATGTTTCCCCTTAACTTCTTAGGGAGCGGCTCCCGAGGTGACGGTTTTGGAGAGTCTGGCGTGCCCAAAGTAAAATGCCTCCCACTCAGGCCCAGAAACTAGGATATGCACATAATAAGTTCTATTGGATAGGAAACACTCTGAAGTTTCTAAAAGTGTTAACATAATGTCTGTGAGTATAACAGAACGGATATAGCAGGCAAAAACCTGAGGAATTTCTTTCCTGGAAAAAGTGTTTTTGACACACTGCCTCATTTTGAACCCCTCCCTATTGAAAACAGCAATTTCTGGGAGTAAGATTGCAGTACCTATCGCTTCCACTGGATGTCAACAGTCTCTAGACAGTGTTTGGTGATGTTATAGTTGCTCTGGATGGTAATAGAAGAAGAATTTTGAACTGGTCATCGGATGTAAACAGAAGAGGATGCGCGTTCACGGGCTCGCGCGCGCTGTGGTTTTTTCCTTTCCTATCGTCCAGTTTATAATCCGGTTGAAATATTATAGTAAATATATATTAAAGTGTTCCTAAGGATACATTATCAATGATGTTTGATTGTTCTTGGACAAGTGTATAGGTATAGGTTGAACGGTTCAATGGGCGAGTGGACGCTGTATTTTATGATCATAACGCGCCAACCAAACTGAGATTTATGGATATAATACATGACTTTTTCTAACAAAAGAACCATTGGATGTCTTCGTTGGACACTTGGGAAGCCCTCAGCAGAAGTTCTTCAAAAGGTAAGGGATTTGTTTTTTCGCTGTGAAATGTGTTTTGTGTGAACCGCGATGGCTTATGAATTTATGCTAATGGAAAAAAATATTGGAGGTGCTACCCTCAAACAATCAAATGTTGTGCTTTCGCCGTAGCCTTTTTGAAATCTGACAACGCTGTGATATTGCCAAGAAGCAGAGCTTTTGATGACTATGCAACACTTGTATATTGATGAATGTTTAATAATTCAACTTTTGGATTTTGAATTTGGTTCATTACACCACTCCGTAAGTAGTTAAACCACTTGAGTGTTGCATTAGCAGTATGCTTAGGGTCATTGTCCTGCTGGAAGGTGAACCTCCGTCCCAGTCTCAAATCTCTATAAGACTGAAACAGGTTTCCCTCAAGAATTTCCCTGTATTTAGCGCCATCCATAATTTCTTCCATTCTGACCAGTTTCCCTGTCCCCTCCGATGAAAAACATCCCCACAGCATGATGCTGCCACCACCATACTTCACTGTGGGGATGGTGTTCTCGGGGTGATGAGAGGTGTTGGGGTTGTGCCAGACATAGCATTTTCCTTGATGGCCAAAAAGCTCAATTTTAGTCTCATCTGACCAGAGTACCTTCATCCATATGTTTGGGGAGTCTCCCACATGCCTTTTGGCGAACACCAAACGTATTTGCTCACTTTTTTCTTGAAGCAATGGCTTTTTTCTGGACACTCTTCCGTAAAGCCCAGCTCTGTGGAGTGTACGGCTTAAAGTGATCCTATGGACAGATACTCCAATCTCCGCTGTGGAGCTTTGCAGCTCCTTCAGGGTTATCTTTGGTCTCTTTGTTCTCTCTCTGATTAATGCCCTCATTGCCTGGTCTGTGAGTTTTGATGGGCAGCCCTCTAATGGCAGGTTTGTTGTGGTGCCATATTCTTCAAATTTTTTAATAATGGACTTAATGGTGTTCAGTGGGATGTTCAAAGTTTTGGATATTTTTATAACCCAACCCTGATCTGTACTTCACCACAACTTTGTCCCTGACCTGTTTGGAGACCTCCTTGGTCTTTATGGTGCCACTTGCTTGATGGTGTTGCAGACTCTGGGGCCTTTCGGAACAGGTGTATATTTACTGAGATCATGTGACAGATCATGTGACACTTAGATTGCACACAGGTGGACTTTATTTTACTCATTATGTGACTTCTGAGGGTAATTGGTGGCACCAGATCTTATTTAGGGGCTTCATAGCAAAAGGGGTGTATACATATGCACGCACAATTTTTCCGTTTTTTTTTATATTGTTTTTAACTTATTTTTTTCATTTCACTTCACCAATTTGGACTATTTTGTGTATGTCCATCACATGAAATCCAAATAAAAATCCATTTAAATTACAGGTTGTAATGCAACAAAATAGGAAAAACACCAAGGGGGATGCATCATTTTGCA
Source organism: Hucho hucho (assembly GCA_003317085.1). NCBI lineage: Eukaryota > Metazoa > Chordata > Actinopteri > Salmoniformes > Salmonidae > Hucho > Hucho hucho. The sequence continues at coordinate 109,809 of QNTS01002863.1, read as the reverse complement.
AAGCACTGTAGCTTTATGCGTAAACTGCTGTCTTGTATCTACCCATCAATTCAAGATGGAACTTTGTATCATTCACAGAATATACTGCTAAATTCACCTGAGCTCTGTAGACTGGTCTTCCCTGGCTGTCTGAATCTGCTGGGACCCCTGTCACCATCTGATTCTGCTAAGACATGATGAGCGTAGTGTTCTGTACTGACTGCACTAGAGGGCTGCATTTCCGCGGGATGCCTGAGGGACCTGCAGGTCCCAACAAAGATCATTACGGCGCAGTCAGTATTTTTCATTCTGTGGGTGCAGGATCAGGTGGTCAGACAGACGTCTTTGAGATGAAAATATTTTTGTTGTCCAACAGATTATTTTGAAACGGTCCTCTTTCTGCTTTGTATGCGTTAGCCTACTTATTGTATTAAAATATTTTTCACACACAGAATTCGCTGCTTCAACTTCAGTAGCCTACCTCTCCTAGTTGGGCATGAGAGTTCAAGTGCGCCTAGTATGTGTGGTCTCAATTAAATAGAGTAGGCTGCCTAAATGGGCGAAGAATCACATGGCAGTTAACTTGAATATAAAATTAACTTAAATATGATTAGACTGTAGTTTACTGCAGTGTCTGTAAATAAATATTGATAATGAAAAGAAGTGGAGGGCGCTCAACCAAGTAAGTAAAGTGTAATCCAAAAAAGTAATCATGATTGAAAAGGCACAACGCGCACATAGGTTAGGTTGCAATGGTGATCGAGCATTGCACCTTTTCATTTTCAGTAAGTATGGATTACCAATTTATTTGTCTCTGCCTGCAAATGGTCATCCAAAAAGGTAGGCTATGTCCTATAAGACCAAGCAAAACCTAGCAAGAGTTGCTGTCATCATTCTTGCTGCTACCTGTTCAGTAGCCATACCTGCACGATCAGGTGCGTGTGTGGTCTCAATTAAATACAGTAGGCTATAAATCAAATTTTATTTGTCACATGTGCCAAATACAACAGGTATAGACCTTACAGTGAAATGCTTACTTACAAGCCCTTAACCCACAATGCCGTTTTAAGAAAATACCTAAACAAAAGTAAGAGATATAACAAATGATTAAAGAGCAGCAGTAAATAACAGTAGGGGGCTATATACAGGGGGTACCGGTACAGAGTCAATGTGGAGGCTATATACAGGGGTTACCGGTACAGAGTCAATGTGGAGGCTATATACAGGGGTACCGGTACAGAGTCAATGTGCGAGGGCACCAGTGTCAAGGTGATTGAGGTAATATGTACATGTAGGTAGAGTTTTTAAAGTTACTATGCATAGATAATAACAGAGTAGCAGCAGCGTTCCAGAGGGGGGCAATGCAAATAGTCTGGGTAGCCATTTGATTAGCTGTTCAGGAGTCTTGGGGGTAGAAGCTGTTTAGGAGCCTCTTGGACCTAGACTTGGCGCTCTGGTACCGCTTGCCGTGCGGTAGCAGAGGGAACCGTCTATGACTAGGGTGGCTGGAGTCTGACAATTTTTAGGGCCTAAAAATGATGCCACCTGGTATAGAGGTCCTGGTATAGAGGTCCTGGATTGCAGGAAGCTTGGCCCCGGTGATGTACTGGGCCGTATGCACTACCCTCTGTAGTGCCTTGCGGTCGGAGGCCGAGCAGTTTCCATAACAGGCAGTGATGCAACCCGTCAGGATGCTCTCGATGGTGCAGCTTTAAAACCTTTTGAGGATCTGAGGACCCATGCCAACTCTTTTCAGTCTCCTGAAGGGGAATAGTTTAGTTTAGTTTATTAGTTTATAATGACGTGGACAGTCCCTTTTGATAAAAAGAGCAGCTTTAGCCTCTACGGCTAATTTCCAGCTGTAGTCCCCGGCCGGTTGTCAATAGGCATACATCAAATAAAATACATTACAATTATATTTACAGCAGGACTAAACAAGAGGGAGTAGACATACTAAACGTGTGGCACACAATTGAGGGAAGCAAGAAACAAGCAAGCACAGATTGCAAAGACATAAAAACAGTTCATGCAATAAAACAGTACAAATCGACAAAGAATAATCACATAGAGACCACATTGAAGCACATACAGGACATAACATTGAGGCAGGCAGCAAGGATCAAGTGGCAGCAGCATGACCATGTCACATCAAGTACACATCACATCTGTGAAATTAATGTGTGCAGTTATAATTGTCGGACAGCCAGTTTTTAAGGTGTATAGTAAAGGTGGAATATGTATGTCTTTAATTGTAGTGGGCAGTGAGTTCCAATTTTGTATTGCTGTAACAGAAAATGATAATTGACCAAATGTGCTTTTTCTAAATGGGATTAGAAGGTCACCTCGTGTGGTGCTTCTGGTGATCTGCCTGCTATTATTACGTTGGATTATAAATGAATTAAAAGGAGCAGGAGCGGTATTATGCAGAATTTTGTAGACCAAACAGATGTTTTTATATTTGATTACATCTTCCCAGCTTAGCAGTTTATGATTATTAAGGATAATACAATGATGTAAACTGTTAGGCTTCTGGTCCAAAGCTTTGAGAGTTTTTTTATAAAGAGTTGCTAATGGCTTTAGTGATAAGCTGTTAGTTTGTCCCCAGCTTGTCAGACAATATGTTAGATGTGACA
>QNTS01002863.1:44385-76039 GCA_003317085.1 Hucho hucho | reverse complement strand
CTGTTGTTCTCCCCAGCCTCTGTTGCCCTGGCTATTCCCCATTGTTCTCCCCAACCTCTGTTGTCCTGGTTATTACCTGTTGTTCTCCCCAACCTCTGTTGTCTTGGTTATTACCTGTTGTTCTCCCCAACCTCTGTTGTCCTGGTTATTACCTGTTGTTCTACCCAACCTCTGTTGTCCTGGTTATTACCTGTTGTTCTACCCAACCTCTGTTGTCCTGGTTATTACATGTTGTTCTCCCTAACCTCTGTTGTCCTGGTTATTACCTGTTGTTCTACCCAACCTCTGTTGTCCTAGTTATTACATGTTGTTCTCCCCAACCTCTGTTGCCCTGGTTATTCCCTGTTGTTCGCCCCAACCTCTTGTCCTGGTTATTCCCTGTTTTCTCCCAAACCTCTGTCCTGGTTATTCCTTGTTGTTCTCCCCAACCTCTGTTGTCCTGGTTATTCCCTGTTTTTCTCCCTAATGTCTGATGTCCTGGTTACTTCCCGTTCTTCTCCACAACATCTCTGATATGCTGGTTATTTCCTGTTGTTCTCACCAAACCTCTCTGTTGTCCTGGTTATTCCCTCTACCTCAGCAGGGTGATGAAATGGCCATGCCATCAAGCAGATGTCAGAGGAGTGAACAGTGGCTGTGGGGATAATAGGCATGCAGACAGACAGACAGACTGGCAGGCGGACAGGCAGGCCCTGGAGACAAACTAGCCAAAGCTAGCCGGGTCTGGCCTGCGTCAGAGGGGATTGAGTTTGGCCTTTGTCTGTCATTGATACCCTCATAAACACATAAATAAATAGACTCCAACACATGTAGACGTGGTAATGTACTCACAGATACAGACAGTACAAACCACTGTGCAGGGGACACGCAAACACAGAAACAGCAAACGTATGCAATTGCACACACACACACACGCCCGCCCACACACTCTCTCCCTGTGGTCGGCACACTTGAGAAAGACTGTAATTAGAGCAGCTGCAGCACACACTGAAGGAGGGACACACACACACTCTCCTGCAGGCCTACACACACACACACACCAAAAAGAAACTCAGGATGGGCAGGTTCCTGTCATCTCTGACACACGCCTGGCAACAGAGAGGGCCCCAGATGTCTGCCTCGCCCTGTGATACATACACACATTCCCTCATCCTGCTTTTGTTCTTGCAGCACAATCATACACACACTCTCCTAGAGTACATACACACACCATTCACACACTAACTATTCACACACACATTCTCATTCCATCAACATTCATCCATTGAATGATGTGACGAATGGCCAATAACACTACCAAACACAACCTAACTATTAAGCACAAACACTGGAATATACCTGACGTGAAATGCACCTACTTTTCCCACAATAACCGGGTTAACCAGTCGAGGCCTGATCTTTCTAAATCTGTAGACCAACCCTTCTACTGACAGTATCTCTACACAGTAATCAACCACACCTTCCATCAGCCTCTGACTAATAGGCTGATCTCCACAAAGGCCGCTTTGTCGTTGTGTGAGAAGAAGGGAGAGACATTACAATTAGGTTTTATCAGCAATTACGGTGGAAGTTAGACATGATGACAAGAAGATGACATAAGAGTGCTGTCATGACATTCTGAGTGGGGAACTCAGTGTTGAGTGTTGTCAGGCCTAGTTGTTTCATTCTTACTGCATAATAAATGCATCATGAGCATAAAACACATGGTATGCCTTATTTCATTGTCTCTCTCTGTTATGCAAGCATCGTTCAGATACTAATGTATTATCCCTATTAATGTTCATTAATCAAAAAATGTATATTCCACACACAGTGCTTAAAAGATGGCAGAGATGACCCTGAAAAACATCTTGCTCAAGTGTAGTTGCGAAACTCTTGCGAAATCCAGTCGAATGTTGGGCTGGCAAGGCCTCCCTCCGTGTTAGTGTTGGCTTGTTTGTGTTTCCCAAGATAACATTTTCATATACAACACACCACAGGCCTCAATGGCAGACACACCCAGTGAATCTTTGACCTGGTTCTATTTAGACAAGCTATTCGGGTTGCGTTCGGGACCGTGTAACGTTACAGAACACTCAGAAAGAAATGTACTGGGGAGAGCAGACATGAATCTCTGTCGTGTAGAATTGAGAATCTACTCAGCTCAACACGATACATATCTATCTGCAACAATCGCTCAGATCTACACATCGTCTGCAACGATCTCTCCCCTCTACACGACATTTCCATCTGCAAGTCTTTCAACTCTACTCTATAAGTAGGCTGACTTTCACCACTACACAATATATCCATCAACTACAATCTTTCAACTCTACATGTAACATTTTGGTACCACTTTATTTTAAGTAAAGTTCTACCAACATGTCTATCTGCAACAATCTTTTCCCACACCTAATATGTGTCTACAAAAACCTCCCCACTCAACATATCACATTTCAAACATTTTTAACACTGAATAATAACGTTGACTGAATCCCACCCTGGACTAACACTACCCATGTTCTCCCTCTCCTGGGCTTCATCCCTGGCCAATGTGTGGAGAGCTAAACGCCTTCCCTGGGACCCGAGGCCGGCCGTCTTCCACCCCCTCGGCTCCTGCCAAACCCGCTCTTCTCGTGTTTTCCCCTTTTGTCTTTGTCAAAATGGAGCCAAAAATTTTACTTTTTGAGGCAGAGGGCTGGAGAGATTGCAGTCTTAATCCAGAAGTAATGTTTTGTGGAGTCATCTCTTTCTGTTGTGTAACTGCTGGGTGTGTGTGTGTGTTCGTGTGTGAGTTTGTGCGAGTGTGTAGACAGCACTTTTCGAGTCTGAAAATCCTTGTGTGTACACCATCTGTCTTATCCACTCACGGACCTGATGATGGAGCCACATGCATTTCCATTAGGATGAAAATATCATGTGGGCTTTGAGGAATTTGATTTGTGCAGTCAGAGCAGCCGAGCCTGAAGTTGACAAAGGTCTTAACCTGAGACAAAGCTTCTAATCAGTTTTCTGGCTGATTCAGATAGAACAGAAAAAACTTCATAGAAGCAGTCTCCATAATCCAGGACCAGCAAACCAAAGATAATTCCTGTTCCAGACGGTCTCGTCACACTTGCTGTGGTATTGTGGCTCCATACCACAGCAACTACAGAGTAAAAACATAAACAGCATATATTATCATCTGTTAAAGCATGCTATGTATTTTTTGGGAAGAATACAGAATTCCTTGCATGTAGGCTACTATCTGTTCCATACAAGGCAGCCTATACCATTCTATTTTTATGTATTATTGAAATAATGACACTTATTATTGAAAGTGTTATGTGCAATCCTACTGTATATCATCTCATTGTTGGCACAGACAGCCCACTCAATCTACTGGGACAAAGGTCAAATCCCCATCTAGGGTGTGCATCTTCACAGCTGTCTCATATTGGAGCCTATTCTATGTACAGCACAGGAGGTTGGTGGCGCCTTAATTGGGGAGGATGGGCTCGTGGTAATGGCTAGAGTGGAATAAGTGGAATGGTATCAAATACACCAAACACACGGTTTCCAGGTGTTTGATGCCATTCCATCCGCTCCGGCCATTATTATGAGCCATCCTCCCCTCTGCAGCCTGTGATATACAGTAAGAGACGATATTGAAACAGAACCCTTCTCTACATTCAAAATAACAGCCAACAAATAACAGTAAAAAGCTTCGGGTTTTTAACGGCCTTCGTTTCATAATCTGTTGTATTTGAATAGATTTCAGTCTGACATTTTGACAGAAGACTACGCCATTCATTTTGTTTGGATATTGACTCCCGTACATCTATGGATTCTCATTCCCCGTAAAAAGAAAGACTAGCATCACGGGGAATATGTTGCCAAGATAGGAAATATTTTATTACAGAGAGAAAAAAAACTTTTCTTCCAAAATATAGAAATCTGTACAACTTTCGCACAATCAATTTACATGAACTGTACAAATTTACAGCAGCTCATCGCAACATACCCAAAGAAAATGAACACAATAAAGATGTACTGACATGAGAAATCACAAGGTAGAGTAGACAGCTTTTCTTCTTGGGTACGCTCAGATTTTTTAAAAGTTTTTCTTGTTTTGTAAGTTTGAAAAAAACAAAGGATAAGTCTATCAGTACAGGGCATGGAAACTGATATTTCTTTTACCAAAACAGATTGGTCCTTGCCAACACTCCCATCACAAATGGCTTCACTTACGAAAATAGTTATGCGTGTTAAAACTATGAAACGCATAGGAATACATCTTAACACCTCAAAACAAATGACTGGCACTTCCCATTGTGTAATGTTATGCATGTATTCTACCATATGTCGTACAATTGCAATAGGTTCTAGAATATGTAAAACACCCTAAATGTGAAAGTGGAAATAATTCAAAAATCATTGATGAATCATTGACGACTATTCCCTTCCCGTTTCACGTCTTAACATGCATAACTTTTCCAGAAGGGTTTTTTATTGAATGTCCGAGGCCTGAGTTTGGTAATACATTCCAGAAGAGACTCCTCGCGTCTCAAAAATGTCACAACTTCAACTTGACATATTTAGTGCATTTCATGTGCTATTACCTCCGACTATTCAAAAACACTTTTCACAACGTTTCTGAAACCTATGTGCGCAAAGGCTGAATGGAAGCTTTTACAGATCCGAAATTGTGGACTAAATCAAATTGTTTTGGTGGTGGTGTTACTGTTGAGAAGGGGATCAAACAATTTCAGCTTTGTTTCCATTTTGGCAGGTCTAAAAATGAAGTCTGTTCAAATTGGGTTAGCTCATCAGACCAGGGCGAAAGGGGGGGTGAGATGCTACCTCTGTGACTTTAAAATACATTTAGCAAAAAGAGTGACAACTTGCCATGTCCGAAACACAGACCAATCTCATAACAACATCGATAGCTGGCATAATCGAAGCAATAGTGGAGCTGCAAGGTTTTTAAAAAGCTCTGGGCTACTCTCTCAGACCTGTCCATCTGGCTCATGTGGAGACACTGCTTTTTCCACAGATTGCTGAACGAGCACCAGGAGAAATGGAGAGGGGGAGGACAGTCAGGAGGAGGGGAATAGATGAGGGAGGATAGGGTGTGCAGTGCATCAACAACCACAGATCCATTACCCATGATCCTCTGTGCTTAGGGAGCTTAAAGCAGCACATGTAGGTCTGATGGGCTGGTGCCCAGCCTGGCCAGCTTAGTGGCTAAAAGCCCCGAAACCCCACAGCCTATCACATCGTCTGTCTGTCTGCGGCCAACCAGGAGTGAGCTATAGGACGACTGACACCACCATCGTCCTATTCCACCCATGTAAACTAGTTCAGTGCCAGCCTAAGAAACAAAGAAACTTGGACTGTGTACCGTCACTTCCTATCCTTTGACTCATCTTTGTTGCCTGTCTCTATGTGGGCTCCCAGTGCAGACGGAGTGTGCTGAATGCATGTGCTGGCTTTGCTCTCCACCGCCAAGAGGGGGTTGGTTGGGTGGAGGTTAGTTTAGAGGGGGGCCGGAGGGATTGTAGCTGCCCTGGACGAGAGTATCCGGCCCTGGCCCCCGCACCACCTCCCTTCCCTCTCTTAGGGTGAGGAAAGATGATATGTGTTACTGCTATCTCCGTACTGCTATCTCCGTACTGCTATTGGGGGGAGGGGGTTTGGCTGGTTGGTTAGCTGGCTGGGGGTGTCTAGGCTGGGGGTGATATGTGGCACCAGAGGGGCTTCTTGTGTCTGCCTGCCCTGACAGGGACACCTCCAGAGAAGGTCCAGCAGCACCTCAAACCAGGCTGGCTAACGTTACGCTGGTTCTCTCTCTCGGTTCTCCAGAGAATGGCTCATAGGTGTAACATTGTGGTCCTACATTGGGCAAAGCACCCCTCATCCAAACTGAGAGACAGAAGAAAAGAGAGGTGTTGAAAGCCTTGGACCCATCTTCAATCACAAAGACAAGAACAATGAACAAAAAAGAACAAAAACAGATGAGAAAGCCTGACCAGGCCATTGGGATTGAGTTGGATAGAAACAGTCAGGGGCGAAGGGGGGGGGGGGGGCTTTCGAGAAAAGTGACTTACAAACGGACAACAGACGCCTGACCTGACACCAAACCGCACCTACCTACCAACACCTGAACGGATCTGAATGAAATGCTTACAGTGTGAAATCTTTTTAAAACCTTCAGAGTTACTCTCCCCAATTCTAGAGAGGGGTCTAGCCTGAAGTAAGAGCTGTGAGTCATTTACAAAAAAAAAGGAGGGGAACTCATGAAAGACGACATTCTAGCGAATGGAATGAAGAGGGTTTTCCTCTAGAAGTACACATCCCACACAATCTAAATGTCAAAAGTGCATTCAATGTCATTTCTTCTGACAGGGCCACAACAACCAAAACAAATGATCCAGATTTCGGTGAAAATATAGTGCCACCTATGCTACGCTTTGAATTTGGTGAGGGCCAAAGGTCAGGGTGGGGATGGAGAGATAGAAACAAAACGAGAATTTGATTGTGAATTTCAAACCAACATTCATCGAAGGGAGGGGACAAATACCCAGCCCTCCCCAGAAAGCTACACATACATGGTTGGGGGTGTTGGTGGGGTGCGCTGTGACACACTACTGTCCTTAGCAACAGATGTCACAGCGCATTCCACTGTACTTCCATATGGAGGGGGAAGGGCTTCCTGAAGCTCGACGCTGGTATATGGGGCAGTCTCTGGGGGTACAAAAAATGTCCTATGGTCTAAAAACTGGGTTTTAGAAGAAAATTACTTAGGGCGTTTCCCCAGAGACTGACCTAGAAACAGGCACAGTCCGGACCTCAGCCCCTTAACTTCCTTCCTAAACAGGAAGTACACCCAATAACAACAGGAAGTAGATAAAAGGCTGAAATTCAACGGTATGGTTCTTGACAGCAGTTCTTTGAAGCTTTTGAGAGGGTGGTGGGGGTGGTGGTGACATGGTACCCATTGTAACCACGTGGAGAAGAAAGTGCAAAGTCAACATTGATAGACCTGTGTAAAAAAACAAAAACAAAAAGCAGCCCCTTCACCGCGCTGTTTCTCTGTTCGGTTTCTTGGTTTGTTTTAGCTGCCCCCAACAGCTCCACGCTCCACACAGCCCTCTCCGCGGGGAAAAAAACGAAGCCTCCGGTAGATCCCACAACATAACAGACTATGGAGTGAGGAAGGAGAAAAGAAATATCAAACCTACAAGGTTTCACCTGGACGATAGGCCACATCCTCTGCTTTTTCTCCTTTTTTTTCTCTTTTTCATTTAATTTCTTTTTAGCTCTAAAAAGGTTCGCCATCGACCGACTAGGGCGAAACCCACGACCCGACGTGGCGGGTGGCAGCCCTTAGCTGGACATAGTCATCATGTTGTAGGCTTTGGAAGGGCTGGTCCTGCCCAGCATCCCCGCCGCCTCCTTGCAGCTGATGTGACTGTCCACCATGGGGGCCGATGTGACCGTGCTGCCTCCCGATGGTGCCGGGGCCACCGGCTGGGACTCGTAGAGCACGCAGATGGAGCCGTCCTCGCCGATGCGGTAGGACACCTCGAAGGGGTCCACCCAGAGGGTGAGCTCACTAGGCAGCAGCAGGTAGAGCTGATTGATGGTCAAGCCGATGCGCTGGCCCGCCTGCCCCACCAGGGGGTCCATCTTGTGGTTGATGCGGATGCAGCGGTAGCCCGAGCCCTTGCATGGCCTGTCGGGGAACCAGTGGTGCTTGTATTGCTCTGTGGCGAAAGAGAGAGGAGGTTATTATCGGGTTACCATGAGTTTCATCATCACTGGATCACTATTAGGTTACCATGGTATTGCTTGTATTGCCAAAAAAGGGCACAGAGGGGGTAACTGTTGTTCTTCGGTTACCCTATAGTAGAGCCTGTGTAGTTCTGTATGAGGAGACAAGAGAGAGAGGGAGAGAAAGAAAGAGGGAAAGATGTAAGAGATGCTGTCTGGTGTTTACAGGTGAGAGCCAGTAAGCTACATCTCTGCTACTTTCAGACGTCTATCTGAGGGAGAAGTGGGGTGCACAGCTGTGTGTGTGTGTGTGTGTGTGTGTGTGTGTGTGTGTGTGTGTGTGTGTGTGTGTGTGTGTGTACGCGTGTGTGTGTGTTATGTGAGATTAGGATGCATATGTTTTGATAAACATTGAATAAGGTCATAAGTTGGGACATAATTCTGATTAATAGCATGATAATAAATTGGATTTTAAGTAATTGTATCGCAAATCAAACTATAATCATGTTTTATTTTATTATAGAGTTGCTGGAGTCTAAGGTAATACTTGTTTATGGTGTTCTAAATAGAGGTTGACCGATTCATCGCAATGGCCGATTAATTAGGGCCGATTTCAAGTTCATAACAATCGGTAATGCCCTTATGGCCGATTACATTGCATTCCATGAGGAGACTGCGTGGCAGGCTGACCACCTGTTACGCGAGTGCAGCAAGGAGCCAAGGTAAGATGCTAGCTAGCACTAAACGTATCTTTTAAAAAACAATCAATCTTCACATTATCACTAGTTAACTACACATGGTTGATGATATTACTAGTTTAACTAGCTTGTCCTGCGTTGCATATAATCAATGCGGTGCCTGTTAATTTATCATCGAATCACAGCCTACTTCGCCAAACGGGGGATGATTTAACAAAAGCGCATTCGCGAAAAAAGCACAATCGTTGCACGAATGTACCTAACCATAAACATCAATGCCTTTCTTGAAATCAATACACAGAAGTATATTTTTTTTAACCTGCATATTTAGTTAAAAGAAATTCATGTTAGCAGACAATATTAACTAGGGAAATGGTGTCACTTCTCTTGCGTTCATTGCACGCAGAGTCAGGGTATATGCAACAGTTTGGGCCGCCTGGCTCGTTGCAAACTAATTTGCCAGAATTGTACATAATTATGACATAACATTGAAGGTTGTGCAATGTAACAGAAATATTTTGACTTAGGGTTGCCACCCGTTTGATAAAATACGGAACGATTCCGTATTTCACTGAAAGAATAAACGTTTTGTTTTCTTAATGGTAGTTTCCGGATTTTACCATATTAATGACCTAAGGCTTGTATTTCTGTGTTTATTATATTATAATTAAGTCTATGATTTGATAGAGCAGTCTGACTGAGCGGTGGTAGGCGGCAGCAGGCTCGTAAGCATTCATTCAAACTTTACTGCGTTTTCCAGCAGCTCTTAGCAATGCTTGATTCACACGCTGTTTATGACTTCAAGCCTATCAACTCCTGAGATTAGGCTGGCAATACTAAAGTGCCTATTAGAACATCCAATAGTCAAAATGTATTTTAAATACAAATAGTATAGAGAGAAATTCCTATAGTAACTACAACCTAAAACTTCTTAATTGGGAATATTGAAGAACTGGGAATATTGAACCACCAGCTTTCATATGTTCGTTCTCATGTTCTGAGCAAGGAACTTAAACACTAGCTTTTTTACATGGAACATATTGCACTTTTAATTTCTTCTCCAACACTGTGTTTTTACAATATTTAAACCAAATCGAGCATGTTTCAATATTTATTTGAGACTAAATAGATTTTATTTCTGTATTATATTAAGCTAAAAAAAGTGTTGTTCATTCAGTATTGCTGTAATTGTCATTATTACAAATATATATTTTGGCCGATTAATCAGTATCGTTTTTTTTGGTCCTCCAATAAACGGTATCAGCATTGAAAAACATAATCGATCGACCTCTAGTTGTAAGCACACATAACTAAATCTATCAATGTTATTAGTTTAGATACATCTTTCGATTGTGGTATGGATTACTAACAGACAATAAATGACATGATTCCAGGGAAAATGATTGTTTATGTTTTACTGTACTAAACACCCCCCAGTAATGGTTTCGGAAAAGCAGCGTTGCTTTAGACTGTCTTTAGATTGAATAAAGGTTTTATTCCTTTGTAGGTAATACATGATTCCACTGGAATATCTTATCTGCTTTTTTATCTAATATTTCTATTACCATGTAATAAAGCATAAACTATTTCTATTGGTATTTGGGTTACATGATATAATGACCAACTATTTAGCACAATAATATAAGTTCCCACTTACTAATGTGTGTGTGTGGTGTGTGTGTGGTGTGTGTGTGGTGTGTGTGTGGTATGTGTGTGGTGTGTGTGTGGTGTGTGTGTGGTGTGTGTGTGGTGTGTGTGTGGTGTGTGTGTAAAACAGACTGCAGACAGGGGCAGGCTTTGTTGTAGCGCAGTAGTAAACCATAACAGTCTGCTTATGGGGCTGATAAGCAGCAATAAACCGTTTGTCGCTCTGTAACCCGGAGCCTACGTGACACGCAGCAGAGAGAGAGAGAGAGAGAGAGAGAGAGCAGCTTGATTGCACAATCCCCTCCTGGCCGAGCGGCACAAAGTCCTCCATCGAACAGAGCGGAGCTGAACAACAACAGAGTTCTCATTCCTTCCCCATTAACTAATTTTAGAAGATGCGCATGACTGCTGCTTTCATAGTATAATAGTAGCCTAACAGGGAAGAATTAAATTAGAAAACTGCTCTTCAGAAGTCTAAATTAACCTAACATCTCCAACAATACTCACATTTACTGTGTCTTGTGTGTGTTTGTATATATACTGTATGTATGTATGTGTGTGTGTGTTCGATATGCATCTGTGTGTGCGTGTGATACCAATCATCCTATTTTCTCCACTTAAGACTCCTCAGTATCGAGTTACCCCATTGGTGCATAGTGGCTAAACTGGATGTGCTGCCTGCCTGTCTGTTTGCCTGTGAAAAACCTCTGAACTAGGCCAGAGCCCGGAGAACACCTGTCCTGCACAGCACCTCTGCTAGATAACGTCTCCTTTGTGTTATCAGTTGAACTCTGTGTACTGCACCCTAATGGAGGGCTTGGCACTCGTGAAAAAGCACCAGGCTGCTACGATGGGGCTGATCTTTAGCACCACAAAAGAAACGAGGCCAGAGCGGAGGGGCCTATTCTAAAATCAGGGAACTGGGGAAGTAAGGAGGCTAAAAACTTAAACGGATGAGTTTCAACTATATATATGAAATAAAGTAGTTTTCCAGCGCTTCTTTAAAGCCAAGTGCCCTAAGGACATTATGTGGCAATAAAATGTGTGGAGGCTTTTTATTAAATACACATTTGGCTTTGTTTGGGGCATTATTGGGTGATTTCCATTGGTCTGTGGTGGTGTGGTAGGGGGAATTATGGCAGTTTCGGTTTGGGTCACTGCTCAAACCTCGGTTAAGCAGGTTACTGGTAAACAGGATGTCCACATGGTTAACTAACTACCGTTAGACAATGAGCACAGTTTCGATGTGGATATTTAGAGCAAGTCCCCCTTCTCCCCCATATACACAAACAAAGCCTGTTTATTGAACACACAGAAACAATAAGCTGTGATAATAAAGCTGTAAGCAACAGACAACAACAGTGAGATGGCTGGCCTACTTCAGCAGCGGCGGGGGGGCGGGGGGGACTTGAAAAATGGGGGTGATGGAGGAGGACGGCCACTTCACAAAGCCCCTTTGCAACTTGTTTTATTAGATAATGTCCTTCCTACACTCCTCCCCTTATGATATCCTCATCCAGCCGAACCCCACCGCTACCAACCCCCCACTTACCCTCTGACGGCGGCCATTTCGCTCAGTCTGCCTTCAACTTTGGCTGTTTACAAACAGTGCACTGGCCTAGAGCTATGCTCAGACTACAGCTTCCACTCCTTTTCTATGCAAATCCTGCACAAACAAAGCCACTTCCTTGGAAAATGGTTTGTTGAAAATAAACTAAGAGTTTTGTTGAATAGAAATGAACAATAATGTAACCTGATATGCTAAATGTGTAGCCCACATCCGAAACGCTCTAATATTATATGAATTTGAACGTGAATGGCTTTGCTGATGACACAGCTGTTGCAAAACATGTTAAATTTGAGGTCATGGTGTAGGTGTTCAGTGCTTAGAGGGACAGACACTTGGTGTTATGTGGCAGATGTATGCCAGTTTTAGACTGTTAAAACTTCTGTCTGTATATTTACAACAGGAAATATAAATAAAAATAATTTCAGTGGTTTGTACAAAAACAAATGCAGTCAATAACGCAGTTTTAGTGGCCGTGTCGATCTATGTATGTGTCCTTATTACAGAGTTAACGTTATTCGCTTAGCTAGAATGTCTACATTAGAACAGATTGTAAAGAAATAGCTTTTATTTATTCATACATTTTCGTCAACGGCGGGAATCTATACGGGCTATTTATTCTGCATTTGTTATTGACCTTTTGGCTCTCTAATTTCGATTCGATTGAGGCTCGCTCAAGAGGATCGAGTGAAACATGTAGGCGGCTATAAAACTCTTATAACAAAGATAATCATAATCCTATGGGTCTGTTATTTACCTGATCGAAATGTTAGAATATATATATTTTGCCTGATCAAATTCATATCCTCCTACGTTTTCTTGTATGCATTACGTAATTCGATAGCCTAATTCAATTCACTGGGTACAGCTTTCCCCCATCTTTATGTTAAGAGTTTATCGACAACTGAACTGGGGCTATCGAAAGGTGCACTTCCATGTTGGAACAAATATAGTCCGGCTTTATTCCACGTCATTCCATTGTAACTAAACTCGAAACATGAATAACGCGACGATGTATGTGAATATTGTTGATTGGAGATTGTTGTTCACTTTATCTATTTTTGTCTCATTTTTTCCATGCGCAAATGGTCGGGGGGGGGGGGGGCGCTTGTGTTACTTTGTGAACAAAGAGACCCAAATCCCCTTCGGAATGGGATTAAAACACAACAATTAGTTTAAATGATATTCTTAACACACAAGAAGACACACCATCAACAGAGGTCATAAACGAAATAAACATGTCTTACCCGACAAGATATCCTGTAAACTTGCGCTGAACGATTGAAGCTGTCGGTCATTTACGTGTCCTTTTATCCGCAGAAATCTCGACAGAAATCCGACCGCGGCGCTAATCTCTGGTTTCATCGTTCCCCGAGCACAAAGGGTATGCATTGAGAAGGCAACTGCGACGAAGATTCGTGCGCTTTTCCTACATATGATTCCGAAAACGAGTCGTTGTTTTTCTCTCCACGTTCGGATAATGATCCGTGTCTTTCACTTGTTTTATGTCTCTGGCGCCTATGCTGGTCATTTATTAGTCGAGGTAGGGACGTTTCGGAGGGTACTACGTGTGCCAGGACCGTGCAGTGTGGTGACGGCTGTTGGTAAATAAGAGGGGTCTCTCTCTAGGATGCCACGTCGAGGCACCCTTTTTAATGTCACTTTACTCCACCAGAGTGAACGAGTGAGATGGAGGGAAAGGGTTTTATACCGCCCCCGCCGTCGGAAGAAAGCGACAGCGCGCAGCTACAACAACAAAATAAAAAGGCTCGCCAATCCCGTCCGCGCTACAGCCTGACGAGCCCGTAGGAGGAGTGGACTGTTCGCGTCACCGCTCTGAAAATAAACAGACCACGTGAGAGCAAAATACAAGCGTGCAAATTAACCCCTTATATTGTGCTCCCATCGAAAACAACATCTTGCACTGGGTGTTCAGTTATTTCATAAAACGGACAGAATAATTATGGTTAGGTTTAATGTGCATTAGTGCGTAACTAAGCACACAATTTTGGATACGGTTATGGTCATGATTGTTGGTATTCAGGCATGCTGTACACGTTGTTGTTATAGTAGCTCTTGTTAGAGTCTAGTCTCTGTAGTATAGGGGTTTACCATAATCACTTCCAGTATTCCCTTATACACACACACAAATGATTGCAGAGTCAGACACAAAATAACGTAATTCAAACAGGTTGATCCTCCTCCCTCCCCTGGTTCTGCTTTTACCGAACTAAAAACCCTGGCTTTGGGTTTGTTTTCCAGTGGAGGTTGGTGAAAGGAGCTATAGGAGGACTGGTGGTCAGTCAATGGGGATTCCCTCATACAGGATGCATCAGCAATATACACTTTTCTGCGTTTGACATACACTAACGTTTGTGTATGACTTTGGGTATTCTACATTTTCACTGCCTGTAAATTGGGTACATCAATTACACAAACATTGATTTACAATTATTACTGGGAGTAGGCCAATACCCTTTAGGTAAATTCTTCTTGATGAAAAGAAAGATGGAATTCTTTACAAGTATTACTCTCTAAATGGCTTACGGTGCCACAATTCATTTCAGAGAACGATATCATTCACCCTAATGGCCTGCAGCACCACAATTCATTTCAGAGAATGACATCATTCACACAATGGCCAGTCTTTTGTCATTAGCGGAGGAAAAGAGTGAGAAATTGCTACTCACACCACGTGGGGAAAAAGACATATAGAGACAAGAGAGTGAGGGACAGAGATGGAAAGCGAAAGAAGGCTGGAACAAGGTGAGAGACAATGTTACTGAATACCCGGAGCTGAGGAATTCCCCTGACTTTCCCTCCGAGATAAAGAAAGTAGAAGAGAGACAATGAAGATTGGGAGATGGGAGTCAAGGAGTGAGAGAAAGTGTGAAAATGTAAGGTGGCATTTTTATACAATCCTTAGGTGCAGCCAGTAGTGATGGGGGGATCTATACTGTTACATATCACAATATTATCTTTGCACAATATTATATTGATATTTGACTCCAAGTATAGAATTGATTTTGCTAGGTAACGTTAGCTAGCGCTAGCCTGGTGTACCTGCGCCCTAACTCTGTTGTTTTTAATCCTATAGCTTGTTCTCCATCTTTAAAATAAAAAATAGGGAGCCAACATGATTTAAGCACTTTAATTTCCATGACTGATCAAAACTAATTTTCTCATGCTCTCTCGTCTCTCTGCAGCAGACATATAGTGAAAATACGTTCGGCACCTTGGTATCATGATAATATCGTATCGTGAGGTCCCTGGCAATTCCCAGCCCTAGTAGCCAGCCACCGGCGGAGAGTAGAATGTGTTGCCAGATGCTGCCAGACCAGGGTGGGGTATCCTGCCCTAATGCTTTGCCTGCCTACAGTCAAACCCAATGAATGGGGCCTTTTATCTTGAACCACACATGAAGAGTGGAGGGAAAGAATGTCAGCTCAGGATCAAGCGGAGAGAGCGAGAGAGTAGAGAGAGCAAGAGAGACCTGGATGCCCACTGGTGTGTGTGTTTTTCCACAAACACACTGACTCACAGTGCTGACTGAGAGGACATGGATACACACACAGTCATGCAAAAAGTTGCACACACACGCACAAAAAAACACACACACGCAAACACATACACATGGCTGTGGGTCACTGCAAAGCTAAACCAACAGTGTCTGGTCAACAGGAGCAGACCCAGAGCAAAGAGAGAGCCCTTACACATTCTCATACCCACAACAGCCTGATTTCACTATGTTGCCTAAACGTTGTGGAAACATTGATTGCTGTGCTTCTGCGGGTTTGAACAGGTATCTGATAGCTTTGCGACTACTGTAGCCTATATCCCCTTTGCTCTGAAAAAAAATAGGATTTCTACATGTTTTGTAACATAAGACAGAGCTACCTAATCATGTACTACATTTAGACGTAGAGTAACAAATCAACCTGTCAACAGTCAGACATCTTCAAAGTATAGGTTAAAATAACAACCACACAGGCCTGGCCTAGTTTATGGAAGATTATACTCGCTGGTTCACGTGAGAGTAAAATGTTTGGGTGTGGCACAGACAGGGTTAATGGAAGACAGAAAACAAAACTGCTGGGGAACTTTCCACGCTCCTCCCCCTTTTTGATCCATACCTAGATATACAGGGAAGTAACTCATCCCCCGCAAACCACTAATTTTTAACTAACCACTAATGACTCCCATGTCTTCTCCCTGAGCTCAGTGGAGCTTTGCTTTGACTGCAAGAGGTGGTTCTGGGAATGGAGTGGAATAGGGCTATTTTGTTGTGTGGCTTTAAATTGCGCGCACGCGCACACACACACACACACACACACACACACACACACACACACACACACACACACACACACACACACACACACACACACACACACACACTATGCTGAAAGAAAGTTTAGAAAGTAAGTTTAGGTTTCTACAGCACTTCTGAATTTGGTCTCGATTTGTTTATATTCATAGCTACATGTATTTGCAGTATCAGTAGTTATTTTTCAAAGATCAAGTGAAGATATGAGGCCAAGAACAAATGCCTAGAGATGACAGGCTCCGTGTGTTTTTATTCTCAAAGGTACAAGGCTGGCTTCCATCGTAACATATAATAACCAATCCATAAATACTTAGCTAAGTCTCCATATTTATTGGCATGAATGTCTCTATCCCTCTCACGCCTAGTAGTCTTATTTTACTGACTCAGTACCTTGTTATTCCAGAGTCAGGTATGAGTGCTTGAATCATATCATGCATGTATAGGCCTATCTACGTGCATACGTCTATGTTAATCCATATGTATCCCACTATATTTAACCCCGTTTGTATGTGTCTCTTCCTGCCTGGCTGTATATTAATACAGGTGGCGTTTGAAGCCTAGTGGGGCCAGCTATTTGGGCCCCCGAGTGGCGCAGCGTTCTAAGGCACAGCATCCCAGTGGCAGAGGAGTCACTACAGACCCTGGTTAGATTCAAGGCCATGACTGGGAGTCCCATAGGGCGGCGCACAATTGGCCCAGTATCGTCCGGGTAAGGGTTTGGCCAGGGTAGGCCGTCATTGTAAATAAGAATTTGTAATTAACTGACTTGCCTAGTTAAATAAAAAGCTATGGGGAGCATGGGTCAAATCTGCATCAGACTCTTCCAGAACATTCTATAACAGTTTATATAGTCTTTTTATTTAACTAGGCAAGTCAGTTAAGAACATATTCTTATTTACAATGACGGCCTACCGGGGAACAGTGGGTTAACTGCCTTGTTCAGCGGCAGAACGACAGATTTTTACCTTGTCAGCTCGGGGATTCGATCCAGCAACCTTTAGGTTACTGGCCCAATGCTCTAACCACTAGGCATCACATGTGCCCAATTCTATGAACAGTACATTCTATACAAGAATAAGCTGTGTACATGTGTCAATGCACACATGTAGATCAATGTGTCCAGTATCTGGGTTTATGCATGTATGTGTGTGTGTACGTTTGAGTGTGTGTTGTGGTGGTTAGGTGTTGTAGGGTGAATTAAGTCTTAGTTAGACTGGAGTTACACGAAGCAACTTGGACACAACATTGGTTGCTTGCAAATAGGTTTCTTCTTGATTGAACCCCGTCCCCCTGCACTAATAAGCAACTAATCTGCAATTTAGTTGCATCCAGTGGTTGTGACTAGTACGACATGGAGTACAGCTACGGACGAGATTTGCCGTTGAATTACCGCAAGAGTTTCAAATTCCATTTTGAAGCCAGAAGAGTCGAATATCACTTACATTTGCTCAAAGTAAAAATCTATGGTTTCACTGGCGATTGTTTATTTTTGATAAAATATCAGTGTACTGTTGCTTGTATGCATAGACACTGCTTCACAAAGCTAGCTAACTAACGTTGATATCTAGGTAAACAAACATTAGTGTACAATGTATTTATTCATATTTATCGCGCTTGCCACATTCCGGTGGAGGTGGGATTTGGGAAATAAACTACAATGTATCAAATTAATTGCCAGTGCACAGATACAATATAAACAAACCCAATTTGTCCTGCTGAATGCCGATGCAGCCTAAATGTGGTCATTTCAAATTAAAACTATGTCCCTATTGAGCACTTGTTGCCTGCGCATTGCTGTCATACCTGATATCCGTCTCCGACACGTCATCTGACTTCAAAAACGTCCAAACTCTCGCAGTAGTTCAATGGTAAATCTCGTCCGTAGCTGTACTCCATCTAGTCACAAGTTTGTGCAACAAGTTGCAGGCAACAGTCAACCAAAACGAATGCGTTTGTCACATGATTTCAAAACGGAACCCAGTCAACACAGCTATCAAGCAGTGCTGTGTGAACGACAATTGCAGGGTTGTAAGGTCATGAAAATCCTAGAAAAGTCATGGAATTTATTGTGTTTTCCAGGCCTGGAAAAGTTTTTGAAAATAATCAAATCCGAAAAGTTTTTGAAAAGTCATGGAAATTAATGTAATAATTTCTGTTGATTTAATTTATTTAGGCATAGTATTTTAATATGTTTATTCATTTATTAATTTTTATTTCACCTTTATTTAACCAAGTAGGCTAGTTGAGAACAAGTTCTCATTTGCAACTGCGACCTGGCCAAGATAAAGCATATCAATTAGATACATACAAAAACACAGAGATACACATGGAATAAACAAAACATACAGTCAATAATACAGTAGAAAAAAAAGAAAAAAAAAAGTCTATATACAGTGAGTGCAAATGAGGTAATGTTATTAATCACATCAAAATCAACATATTAGCCAGGATCGGAATATGACACAATAACTAATCTGTGTGTGGCATCAAATGCATGTGTGTGTGGGGGCAGTTGCTCAAGTAGAGAGAGACGGCTGGACATTGCAGCAGCAGGTAGGCCTATACAATATAATAGGGAACAGATCTAGGTAGCCAATTCAAAACATATCTTGTAGCCTGGCTCGTTCTCACTCTAGTTAACTGTTTAGCTATTATGTCATTTTTTCAGCATATACCAAAATAAAATTCCTGAGGTGCGGTGGGCTGCCACACTAGGTGCCCGGGGAGTTGTTGTTGTGGGGGTTAAGAGCCATGCTCAAAGGCACAACATCAGGCAATGACATCTAGGATTTGATACCAGCAAACCTTCGGTTGCCAGCTCACTTCCCGCAGGATTTTCTCATTGGACCCGGGATTTGAAATGGCAACCCTCCTTTTGCTGGCTCGCCTCTCTAACCCGTCAGGCTACCTGCCGCCCCAAATTGGAAATTTGGTTAAAGGTCATGGACAAGTCATGAAAAAGTCATGAAACTCATCTGTCTAAACCCTGCTATTGATAAAAGAGACATTAGCTGTATGAATAAATATTGGCCTCATGGCTAGTTAAGGTTTATGTAAATAGTTTGGCAGTCATTAAATATACTTTTCGAAGTGAACCCAAACCTCTCCCTGACCAGTTTCAACTGAAATTATCCACCATGAACTGTGCTATCTAGCTAGCTTGCTAATTTCTTGGTAGCTTGGTTGTGTGTTGGTGTTTGCAATGTCATTTTGTCTAGATACACTATATATACAAAAGTACGTGGACACCCCTTCAAATTGGTGGATTCGACTAATTCAGCCACACCTGTGAAGGTGTATAAAATCAAGCACACAGCCATGCAATCTCCAAAGACAAACATTGGCAGTAGAATGGCCTTACTGAATAGCTCAGTGACGTTCAACGTGGCACCGTCATAGGATGTCACCTTTCCAACAAGTCAGTTCATCAAATTTCTGCCCTACTAGAGCTGCCCCGGCTAACTGTAAGTGCTGTTATTGTGAAGTAGAAACGTCTAGGAGCAACAGCAGATCAGCCGCGAAGTGGTAGCTCACAGAACGGGACTACAGAGTGCATAAATGTGTAGAGCGTAAAAATCTGTAGAGCGTCTGTCCTTGGTTGCAACACTCACTACCGAGTTCCAAACTGCCTCTGGAAGCACCGTCAACACAAGAACTGTTCGTCGGGAGCTTCATGAAATGGGTTTCCATGGCCTGGCAGCCGTACACAAGCCGAAGATCACCTAGAGCTGGCTGGAGTGATAAAGTTTGGTGGAGGAGGATTAATGTTCTGGGGCTGTTTTTCATGGTTTGGGCTAACACCTTAGTTCCAGTGAAGGGAAATCTTAATGCTACAGCATACAATTACATTCTAGACAATTCTGTGCTTCCAACTTTGTGGCAACAGTTTATGGAAGGTCCTTTCCTGTTTCAGCAGGACATTTCCCCCGTGCACAAAGCAAGGTCCATACAGAAATGGTTTGTTGAGATCAGTGTGGAAGAACTTGACTGGCCTGCACAAAGCCCTGACCTCAACCCCATCAAACACCTTTATGATGAATTGGTACGCCGACTGCGAGCCAGGCCTAATCACACAACATCAGCGCCACACCTCACTAATGCTTGTGGCTGAATGGAAGCAAGTCCTCGCAGCAATGTTCCAACATCTAGTTGAAAGCCTTCCCAGAAGAGTGGAGGCTGTTATAGCAGCAAAGGGGGAACCAACTCCATATTAATTCCCATAAGTTTGGAATAAGATGTTCGACAAGCAAGTGTCCACATACTTTTGGTCATGTAGTGTAGTTTGTACAGGCTGAATTTTGTCTATATCCATGTTGTTACGATAACCAAATATTTGGATAAACAAATCATTAGTGAAACCACGATGTAATGCAGCAGATGACATGGCGTGGGAAACAGACAAACTGGGTCTGGGTCGTATTCAATGGGCACCAGACGGAAGAAAATATACTGAAACAGGGAGGGACTTCTCCAGTAACAAACAATATTTTTCATTTTCTGTGTCAAAACATTTTGCTACGGTGTGCCCTACTGAACACATCCCTGATGACTCCAGCCTCACAGGAAAACTACAGCGGTGTGCTGTCTTAAGTTCATGGGGATATTAGAAAAACAGGAAAAATCGAATCCAACAAAAGAGTATCAGACGGTTTGAAGATTCTAAGGTTCATGCACACATTCATAGTATATTGTTCCCCAGTTTTATTACAGACTGGTACGGACTAGTAATGTTGGTGATCCAGGTAAACTTGTGAGAAAAACATTCATCTTGGCAATTAAGTGAGTATAATATTTATATTTCTGTACTAATAAAAGTGGCATGTGCCTACAGTGATGTCAAAATGGTTATATTTGCATTAAATTGCTTTTAGGTACACACACACACACACACACACACACACACACACACAGTTATTAGGTAGGCTTTTAATTGGAGGGGATGACGCCACTCCTTGAACAGCCGTCTCTTTAAGTGCTGAGTGGGCGTGTGCGCGTACATGAGTCAACACTAAACCAATGACTGTGCCCGAGCATGACTCACCCTTTAAACAGGCTCAAACAGCTGGTGATCAGATAGAGCTTGGGCCTACCACAGTCAGCATGCCATGCCACCAACGGCATCCATCTCTGGGTAGGACTGTGCGGTTAGCCTATCTCCGTCTACCTCACTTTAACATCTGTGGAGATAGATAGATGCATGTTTTTTTACTGAAGACTGTGTTTGCTTAATATAATTGTGTTTTGATTTTCATATTTTGTGTTTGCTTTTCATTTACTGTGTAATTATGTGTATATAGACATGTATAGTGTAATTGATGTTCATTCAGGGCTCATTTGCAAAAGAGACCGTGGTCTCAGCATGACTCCCTGGCTAAATAAAGGTTAAATTAATACAAAATGTAGTGTATAGTATAGTAGGGACAGCTTTCATCATTATTCTTAGATTTAAACTGTGGCTGCGTGAAACGTACAGTAATGTCATATTCAAATCTTAAACAAACAGCTCTCTAGGTCAGGGGTTCCCAAACGGTTTTGGCCCACAAACCCATTTTGATATAAAAACATGTATGCGACCCAACCATGTAAAAATAAAGGTGATGTAATCAGTGGCCAATGTTTATTTTATTTTTTGGGAGTATGACAGTCTAGTACAAATGAGTCTGACTGTGTCCGAATAGCCATACTAGCGTACCACATACTTAAACTGCATTAGATGTACTCGTCATAGCATACAATTTAGCACGTACCATTTAGTAAAAATTATGCAGTATGCCACGGCCCCACTACAGTAGCGGCTCCTAACTGGCTGAGTATGTGGGGCGGGTGTCACGTCCAGGCCTGAGCAGACAGGCTGGTGTGGTTAGTTTTGTTTTTGGTGTAGGGGTTTTTACGTTCTAGGTGATATATTTCTATGTTGGGGTAATGGTTCCCAATTAGAGGCAGCTGTGTGTCGTTGTCTCTAATTGGGAACCATATATATGTTTGGGTTTTTCGTATAGGTTTTGTGGGTTATTGTTTGTACATAGCTTGTGTTCAACTTCACGATTGTCGTTTTCATTTTGTTATTTTTGCCCAGTTACGTTCGTAATAAATATGTATACTGGAAGCATCGCTGCGTCTTGGTCCGTCACTCAAGGAGATCGTGACAGCGGGGCCGAGTGCAGGTGGATTTTTCCAAATTCAACTGACATGCATCGCATTAACCAGCCTGATAAAAGCTCACTTGCAATTTGATTAATTTCGCTAAACTCTGATATAATAGGAATGGAGTCATAGGGCTACTCAGGCTGGTTATAGGCAGACTACCACATTTGACCTATACAAAAAAGGTGCTATAGAACCTAAAAGGTGGTTCTTCAGTTGTCCCCATAGGATAACCCTTTAAAGAACTTTTTCTGGTTCCAGGTAGAACCCTTTTGGTTCCAGGCAGAACCAAAGGGTTCTACCTGGAACCAAAAAAGGGTTCTCCTATGGCACAGGAGTCTCAATGAGTCTCAACTCATTCCACAGAAGGCCGGGTGTCAGATAATTTGGTTCCATTTCAACATATTAGGGAAACCAGTGCTGAAACATATATAAATATACACATTAAATCAAATAGGCAAGTGAGGTACATACACCAAAATTAAAAGGCTATTGAACCGCTGGACAGCAACATTATAAACTTAAGCACTAATCATTGGGAACAAGGTCAGAATGACTGCTAAGTCTTGATCCATGAATAATTAAGTATGTAGCCTAGCCTACAAAACTAAAACAATCCATATGTTCAAATCAAAAGGCCTGATTAACATGACATAAATAGCACAGCCACATCCCGAGTCCCCGGTGCAGACACATTCTGAAATCAAATTATGGTTTGATATTTACTTTAAAAGCTCTAACAAAGGCCATGAGAACAAGAAACACTTTTTCAATGACAAAACATAAATCACCTTTGGGTAAAAAAATAAATAATTCTGTTTTCAAATATAATTTTAAGGAGAACAAAAACTACATAGCCTACATTTGAACACCACCACTGAAGATTCGCTGTTTGGCATCTTCCCAATTAAGTTACCTAAATTTGTTGTTTGGCTACTTGAAGAGAACAAGGGCCTATGGCTCACAGCCCACCTCTTCCAATGCATTGGGGATACGTGTGCGTCTAATTCTACTAGATTAGGTATTCCCAAACGTACATCTTCATATTTTCAAACAGTCCATTCATTTTTTCAAACAGGGCTATACATTTGGGTAAGGTACCTTTCTCACCTGAGTAGCCTCGTTTCACTGCCAAAAATAAAATTAAACCATCTAGTGTTCAGCGAAATAACAACACAATGTCAAATACAGGTAGCCTAGTCAAATAATTAACATCCAATCACATTAACCGTTACTCTCTTGCGGGAATTCCACTAATGGGCCGTATGTAGCCAAACGTAGCTGCCCATATCATTGCATATTGCAGAAAATACACAAGAGTTCAGGGGCCTTGCTTTAACAAAGTTAACCATTTTCACTGTAGTGTCCAAAACGTCTTTCAAGCTGTCAGGCAAGAGCCTCTCGGTGGATGCTGCAGTTTACCCAAGTGGTGTCGGGAGCAACTGCTTGCACGTGCGTTACCACCCCACTATGTCTCCCTGTCATGGCTTTTGCGCCATCAGTACAGATACCAACACCAAAGTCCATTTGATGTCACAAAGCTGTCCAGTATTTTAAAAATATCCTCTCCTGTTGTCCTGGTTTCCAGTGGTTTGCAGCAGAGGATGTCTTCCTTAATTGACCCCCCATAAACATAACATATACCAGAAGCTGTCCAGCTGTAACACATAGAATTCACTGGCTTGTATGCGAAGCAGTAATTGTTTCAAAACATCTCCTGCCATGTCACTGATGCATCGTGAAACAGTGTTGTTTGATAAGGACATTGTCTGTATAGTTTTTTTGGCCTTGTCCCCCAGCATTGTCCCAGCCACATCTCCGGCAGCAAGAAGAATTAAGTCCTCCACAATAGTATGGGGCTTGCCTGTCCTAGCCACTCGGTAGCTCACCATATAAGACACTTCTAGCCCCTTCTTATTAATGGTAACTGTTGCTTTTATACATGTCTTACTACTCGAAAGTTGTCTTAATTCTCGCTCCAACAACTCCTGTGGTTGATTTTTCAAATTGGCATGTTTTGTTTCTAAATGTCTGCGCAAGAGTGAAGGTTTCATTGAGTTGTGAGATAGTACTTTTGCACATATAACACACTGTGGCTGAGGAAAGGCACTACTCTCAATATAAGTGAACCCCAAATCAATGTAGTTCTCATCATATTTGCGCCTCTTCGATGGTCCAACGTCCCTGTCTGTTTGGTGCTTTCCCTGGTAAGGGGGCAGTAGCTCTTCGGCTGCATCAGACTCTGTCAGTATCCATGCTAGCTGGGCTAACAACAAATGTAGAATTACTGATGCTAGTATTGGATGTGCTCGTGGAAGTAGAACAACTTGTGTCGTCGACAGGTGCAGGTGTAGTTCTGCTGGTATTAGCAGTACTACCAGTAGAGCTGGTATGTGTCTCTATGGACGGCGAGTTTTTTTTTTTTACCATTCATAAATTTTCAAGCAAACAGAATGAGCAGCAGCTACGTTTGGCTACATACGGACCGTTAGTGGAATTCCCGTGAGAGAGTAACGGTTAATATGATTGGATGTTAATTAATATTAATTATTTGACTAGGCTACCTGTATTTGACATTGTGTTGTTATTTCGCTGAACACTATATGGTTAAATTTTATTTTTGGTAGTGAAACGAGGCTACTCAGGGGAGAAAAAAAACTCACCTAAATGTATAGCCCCGTTGGAAAATATAAATGGACTGTTTGAAAATGTGAAGAAAAAAAAAAAAACAAATAAATGGTCTTTGTGGTTGAATCTGTATTTACATTCAATTACCTTATAGATAACTGTATGTGTGGGGTACAGAGATGAAGTAGTCATTCAAAAATCATGTTCAACACCATTATTGACACAGAGTGAGTCCATGCAACTTATTATGTGACTTGTTAAGCACATTTTTACTCCTGAACTTATTTAGTCTTGCCATAACAAAGAGGTTGAATACTTATTGACTCAAGACATTTCTGCTTTTCATTTTTAATTAATTTGTAAACATTTCGAAAAACATAATTCCACTATGACATTATTGGCTATTGTGTGTAGGCCAGTTGCAAAAAAATATATATATTTAATCCATATTAAATGTAGCCTGTAACACAAACAAATGTGATAAAAATCAAGGGGTGTGAATACTTTCTGAAGGAGCTGTACGTGTTCCTGAGAGTCTTGTCTTCAGTGATGGGGTCATAATATTTTGTAGTTTAAACAGTTCCAAAGATAGAGCCACATTCGTAAGAAGAGAACAGAAACGACTCTGTTTATTACAACCGCATCTAGCGGCTACCGGAGGTTACTTACATAACCCCTGTTCTATGAACCAAGCACGATTTAATTATTTTATTTCAGAGTTTCTCTCACTACCCCATTTTCAAATCAGGCAACCCCTAGTTTGGAAAAATCTGATCTAGGTCCTCCCTCTCTCAGAATCATAATCACGTAATTCGCCTAGTACATTTTCTTAGTGAATAAGTTCTGCCAGCAACAGACAATGTACAAACAGAAGACAGACATATAGTCAACACACAGAATATACAGTATAAATACAGTAAACAATAAACTCTGAAGTAGAAGTATATTGATTTACACACAGTACACTCAGCACATCCTTCTGATTCATATGCCATTTAGCATTGTTATCCAAAGCAACTTAAAGTAGTGAGTGCATACATTTTCCTATTTGTGGCCCCAGCAACGGGAATCAGACACACTATCCTGATGTTGAAAGCACCATACTCTGCCAGCTGAGCCACACAGGACCACAGGTGGGTCTGGGCTTTGACCTTTTGGCAGGTGGCCACCTCCCTGGGGTTTGACAAGCCTTCCTGTCACCTTGTCACAACGCACTTCCAATCTCTCAACCAGGTAAATGACACCATGGGCCATTAGTCATTCATTGATTCTGGAATTCTCCCCGCCCTCGGTACAGTAGCAAGGTAAACGTTAACCCCGTGTGGCTAGGGGAGAAAACCCAAACACCAGGAAGAGGGGGACAATAGAGCTGCTACGCTATTGGATTTGGTATTCAGGGGACTTCAAGGGGACTTTGTCAAACCTGCTCCCCCTCCGGCAGTACTAGACTATCAAGAATACTAGTGTGCTTTTATGTGCAGTACTAGACTATCAAGAATACTAGTGTGCTTTTAGGTACAGTACTAGACTACCAAAAATACTAGTGTGCTTTTAGGTGCAGTACTAGACTACCAAAAATACTAGTGTGCTTTTAGGTGCAGTACTTGACTATCAAAAATACTACAGAGGTACTTTTTCCTTCCCTCCCACAAATATATGCTTAATTAAAATTCTCTCTCTCTCTCAGTCTGCTCTGGACCGGTTTGAACCGGTCCCAGCACTGACACCTTCACACAGCTGCTGTACTGTATAACCACTAACTCAGACATGCAACACTTTTATTTGCTGTCAACATACCAATGAGGCATACAATGTATAGCTATGTACTGTCAACAAACCAACGAGGCATACATTGTATAGTGGTGTAATTTGAGGTCTTTTATGTTGTAAACGATAGAGGAACCCAGTCAAGAGACAGGCTGTAAACGTATCTTGTTCTTCTATAACCTATTTATAGTCAAGTCAAGGGAAGTCCATTTCTGGATGACCTGTAGTGTGGTTGGCTGGGGACGTGTCGGGGCATGTCGAGCCGCTGTCAAGCCAGGACCGGTGAGGGCCGGCTGGGATAAGAAGGGTGGTGGGCAGTGGATGAAGGGGAGGTTATGGGGGTTTGTGGCTCTGTGGATCACGTCGATTCTATAATCATCCTCAGGAGGCAATGATTGCATGTAAGGATGAATCCTAAGTTTTCACTCAGTCTCCCATTGGTGTTAGGATTCACCCTTTACTTTTATCAGGTAAAGTAGGCTAGTGTAGCAGTGCCTGTTTTCGCTCTAGATCCAGAGAGAGATTTTAACCGCTTGTCCGTTATGCAGGCCTTTCTGACCTCTGATCTACCTGATTAGCATCCTATAACATATCGCACCTGGTTTATCCGTTAATCATCCTTGATCTCTTCCAGAAAACAAATGCAGTTAAATGGCCGTTATTTACTCTGGCCCAAATTGTCCCAGATTCAATCCACCTTTCCATTGACTTTCCATCTAGAAGCAGTGGGTGAGCATTGTTAGTCAAAACCAAGAGAATGTTTGTCAAAACCAAGAGAATGTTCGTCAAAATCAAGAGAATGTTATTCAAAACAAAGAGAATGTTAGTAAAAACCAAGAGAATGTCAGTCAAAATCAAGAGAATATCAGTCAAAATCAAGAGAATGTCAGTCAAAATCAAGAGAATGTCAGTTAAAATCAAAATATTGTTAGTCAAAATTAAGAGAATGTTATTCAAAACAAAGAGAATGTTAGTAAAAATCAAGAGAATGTCAGTCAAAACCAAGAGAATGTTCGTCAAAATCAAGAGAATGTCAGTCAAAACAAAGAGAATGTTCGTCAAAATCAAGAGAATGTTATTCAAAACCAAGAGAATGTTAGTCAAAATCAAGAGAATGTTATTCAAAACAAAGAGAATGTTAGTCAAAATCAAGAGAAAGTCAGTCAAAACCAAGAGAATGTTAGTCAAAATCAAGAGAATGTCAGTCAAAACCAAGAGAATGTTAGTCAAAATCAAGAGAATGTCAGTCAAAACCAAGAGAATGTTAGTCAAAATCAAGAGAATGTTAGTCAAAATCAAGAGAATGTTAGTCAAAATCAAGAGAATGTCAGTCAAAACCAAGAGAATGTCGGTCAAAATCAAGAGAATGTCAGTCAAAACCAAGAGAATGTTAGTCAAAACCAAGAGAATGTTAGTCAAAATCAAGAGAATGTCAGTCAAAACCATTGCATATCAGCTTCAGTAGTGTAGACGGGAGATTTGTCAAGACATGTTGAACGGAGGGCTGCATAACAAGATCTGGTGGGGGATGAGGGTAGGGCGTGGGTGAGGTTAAGATTGTGCATTCACATGTGTGTGTTAATGCATGTACAGAGTTGGGTTGTGTGTAGGGCGATGAGCTGTAGTTTCTCCAGTCTCTCAGAACCTTGGGGGCAGAAGAGCAATAAGTGTGAAGCATTACTGGCATGTTACGTGGCAGGAATGACAGGTGGATCAAACCCAAAAGACATGTTTAAAGAAAACCAGTCACACCAATTCACCAAAGTAGAGGACAATGAAGTGTCCATTTCTTTCATTATCGTGGCTCATAAAAAGTGACAACCAGCTAGCACTGTCTGGGGACGTAGCGACAGCATCACAGAAACACAGAGCGAACATGAGCTTTTTCACCAAATTAATTGGGAGCTGAGAAACTGTAGTTTCGAGAGCGGAGAGCGTTTAAAGTTGCCATGGCGATGTCAACAGATCTGCCCACCACCGTTCGCCGAGTGGGTGCGTTCAATCGGCATCAGCATATCAAAACAAGAGAGACGGAAAAGACACCATCTTGCTGTAAAGCAGGTCTGCATCCCAAATGGAACCCTATTCCCTACATAGTGCACTACTTTTGACCAGGGTTCACTACTTTTGACCAGGGCTCACTACTTTTGACCAGGGCTCACTACTTTTGACCAGGGCTCACTACTTTTAACCAGGGCTCACTACTTTTAACCAGGCCTCACTACTTTAAACCAGGGCTCACTACTTTTAACCAGGGCTCTGGTCAAAAGTAGTGAACTATGTAGGGAATAGGGTACCATTTGGGATGCAACCTGGGCAAGTTTTCAAAAGACAATTCCTACAGGGAGCACCAATAAAACGATACTGTAGGTGTGAATATAGTCTTCACATCCCTTTCCCAGTGTATTTCATGAGGCCTGTGATGTTGAAAAAACAATGGATTTATTGATATAGAAAATGTGGTCTTACTCTAGTACGTCCCTCCATGTGGTTTGGTACCAAGTTGACAACAGATCTCTCTTCCGTCGCACTATTCTTTCTGTTCTCTTTTCTCTCGTCCTATTTTCCTCTCCTTCACTCCCTTCCTCCTCTCCTTCTCCCTATTCTACATTTTCCATTTTCTCAAACTCCTTCCTCCATCTCTCCCTCCCTTTCTCCTGTAGCCTTGTTCTGGTGTGAGGCTGAGCCCAGGCTGCCAGTCATGGGATGGGATAAGCAGATGAGAGCCACACGCACAGTGGGTGGCTGACTGGCACAAGGACATTTGCACTGGAGGGAGGGGGAGCAGAGTACAGTTCAGTGCAATGAAATAGCAGTGCAATACAACACAATGCCGTAGGCTTACGTTTCAGTGAAATCCAGAGCGTTCTCACAGTATGGCATGAGTGGTACTGTGAAGTACTGAACACTGATTATGAAAGCACAAGCAGTGCAATCTTAGACCCCATTGAGGCTAATCTCCAACAGTAGCACTCTGCCTGCCGTACACGTCACCTCTTTCTGCCTGTGCTACTTTGCATGGGAGAGCCCAGACTGCATGCTGAGACATGTCCTAAATAATCCTGGCCAATAACTCTCCAGTCCACAGTCCGCATCTGATTCCATAACGTCTACATCAGCCTACATTTCTGAGAACAGCTG
Source organism: Hucho hucho (assembly GCA_003317085.1). NCBI lineage: Eukaryota > Metazoa > Chordata > Actinopteri > Salmoniformes > Salmonidae > Hucho > Hucho hucho. Next base: position 46,386 of record QNTS01002863.1, on the reverse strand, counting down.
AATGGGAGCATGTAAAAAATCTATAAATTGAGGATTTTCTCGAGTGAAATTGGTTTATTAAAGATTGGAGACATGCGGGCTCCAACTGCTCTGAGATTGAGTTTACTGTGTGTGTACGTGTTGTTGGAGAAGTGATGACTGCTTTCAGATCATTTTGTTGGAGAAGTGATGACTGCTTTCACATCATGTTGTTGGAGAAGTGATGACTGCTTTCACATCATGTTTCTGAAGAAGTGATGACTGCTTTCACATCATGTTGTTGGAGCAGTGATGACTGCTTTCACATCATGTTGTTGGAGCAGTGATGACTGCTTACACATCATGTTGTTGGAGCAGTGATGACTGCTTTCACATAATTTGTATTGGTTTGATTAAATCCCGTTCACTTTCTCTCTCACTCATAGCGGAGTACTTGAGGTCCAGCCGTGCACTTATTTTAAACACAAATACAGAGATACACACACACACACACACACACTCATCCCATCACTGAAGATAATTTATCTTCATGTCATGACAATGGGGTGGATTCCAATCCATCAACCTGCTCCCATCCCCCTGCCCTCGTTGACCCTGCTTTGTGGATCTGAAAGAAGATGGGTGTACAGTACCTGGGTCCATCTTCCAAACAAACTACACTCCAATCAATAACAGATCATCAATCTTTCCGGTACTGTTTGTGGAACATATCCAGTCTGTTGTGATGGGAAGCTGATCTTGACTCTGTACGTTGGTCTCGTGAGGTCTGTTATTATCTCCACAAGACCAAGGTAATGAGTTGTATTTTTTATTTATTTATTTCACCTTTATTTAACCAGGTAGGCTAGTTGAGAACAATTTCTCATTTGCAACTGCGACATGGCCAAGATAAAGCATAGCAATTAGACACATACAACAACACAGAGTTACAAATGGAATAAACAAAACATACAGTAGAAAAAAGAAAAGAACAGGTCTATTTCCTGTGAGTGCAAATTAGTGCAAATGAGGTAAGATAAGGGAGTTAAGGCAATAAATAGGCCATGGTGGCAAAGAAATTACAATATAGCAATTAGACACTGGAATGGTAGATGTGCAGTAGATGAATGTGCAAGTAGAGATACTGGGGTGCAAATGAGCAAGATTAAGAAATAAATAAAATACAGTATGGGGATGAGGTAGATAGATGGGATGTTTACGTATGGGCTATGTACAGGTGCAGTGATCTGTGAGCTGCTCTGACAGCTGATGCTTAAAGCTAGTGAGGGAGACATGAGTCTCCAGCTTCAGTGATTTTTGCAGTTTATTCCAGTCATTGGCAGCAGAGAACTGGAAGGAAAGGCGACCAAAGGAGGAATTGGCTTTGGGGGTGACCAGTGAGATGTACCTGCTGGAGTGCAAGCTACAAGTGGGTGCTGCTATGGTGACCAGTGAGCGGAGATAAGGCGGGGCTTTACCTAGCAGAGACTTGTAAATTACCTGTAGCCAGTGGGTTTGGCGTCGAGTATGAAGCGAGGGCCAACCAACGAGAGCGTACAGGTCGCAGTGGTGGGTAGTGTTTGGGGCTTTGGTGACAAAACGGATGGCACTGTGATAGACTGCATCCAATTTGTTGAGTAGAATGTTGGAGGCTATTTTATAGATTACATCACCGAAGTCGAGGATCGGTAGGTTGATCAGTTTTACGAGGGTATGTTTGGCAGCATGAGTGAAGGATGCTTTGTTGTGATATAGGAAGCCGATTCTAGATTTAATTTTGGATTAGAGATGCTTAATGTGAGTCTGGAAGGAGAGTTTAGAGTCTAACCAGACACCTAGGTACAGTGGGGCAAAAAAGTATTTAGTCAGCCACCAATTGTGCAAGTTCTCTCACTTAAAAAGATGAGAGAGGCCTGTAATTTTCATCATAGGTACACTTCAACTATGACAGACAAAATGAGGAATTTTTTTTCCAGAAAATCACATTGTAGGATTTTTAATGAATTTATTTGCAAATTATGGTGGAAAATAAGTATTTGGTCA
>QNTS01002863.1:13262-43671 GCA_003317085.1 Hucho hucho | reverse complement strand
TGACCAAATACTTATTTTCCACCATAATTTGCAAATAAATAAATTAAAAATCCTACAATGTGATTTTCTGGATTTCTTTTTCTAATTTCGTCTGTCATAGTTGAAGTGTACCTATGATGAAAATTACAGGCCTCTCTCATCTTTTTAAGTTGGAGAACTTGCACAATTGGTGGCTGACTAAATACTTTTTTGCCCCACTGTATTTGTAGTTTTCCACGTATTCTAAGTCAGAGCCGTCCAGAGTAGTGATGCTGGACGGGCGGGCAGGTGCGGGCAGTGATCGATTGAATAGCATGCATTTAGTTTTACTTGCATTTAAGAGCAGTTGGAGGCCACGGAAGGAGTGTTGTATGGCATTGAAGCTCGTCTGGAGGTTAGTTAACACAGTGTCCAAAGAGGGGCCAGAAGTATACAGAATGGTGTCGTCTGCGTAGAGGTGGATCAGAGAATCACCAGCAGCAAGAGCGACATCATTGATGTATACAGAGAAAAGAGTCAGGCCGAGAATTTAACCCTGTGGCACCCCCATAGAGACTGCCAGAGGTCCGGACAACAGGCCCTCCGATTTGACACACTGAACTCTATCAGAGAAGTAGTTGGTAAACCAGGCGAGGCAATCATTTGAGAAACCAAGGCTGTCGAGTCTGCCAATAAGAATGTGGTGATTGACAGTCGAAAGCCTTGGCCAGGTCGATGAATACGGCTGCACAGTAATGTCTCTTATCGATGGCGGTTATGATATCGTTTAGGACCTTGAGTGTGGCTGAGGTGCACCCATGACCAGCTCTGAAACCAGATTGCATAGCGGAGAAGGTACGGTGGGATTCGAAATGGTCGGTAATCTGTTTGTTAACTTGGCTTTCGAAGACCTTAGAAAGACAGGGCAGGATAGATATAGGTCTGTAGCAGTTTGGGTCTAGAGTGTCACCCCCTTTGAAGAGGGGGATGACCGCAGCAGCTTTCCAATCCTTGGGAATCTCAGACGATACGAAAGAGAGGTTGAACAGGCTAGTAATAGGGGTTGCAACAATTTCGGCAGATAATTTTAGAAAGCGAGGGTCCAGATTGTCTAGCCCGGCTGATTTGTAGGGGTCCAGATTTTGCAGCTCTTTCAGAACATCCGCTATCTGGATTTGGGTGAAGGAGAAATGGTGGGGGCTAGGGCGGGTTGCTGTGGAGGGTGCCGGGCAGTTGACAGGGGTAGGGGTAGCCAGGTGGAAAGCATGGCCAGCCGTAGAGAAATGCTTATTGAAATTCTCAATTATAGTGGATTCATCAGTGGTAACAGTGTTTCCTAGTCTCAGAGCAGTGGGCAGCTGAGAGGAGGTGCTCTTATTCTGCATGGACTTTACAGTGTCCCAGAACTTTTTTTGTACTGCAGGATCAGAATTTCTGTTTGAAAAAGCTAACCTTCGCTTTCCTAACTGCCTGTATATATTTGCTCCTGACTTCCCTGAAGAGGCACTTTTAAAGAATAACCAGGCATCCTCTACTGACGGGATGAGGTCAATGTCATTCCAGGATACCCCGGCCAGGTCGATTAGAAAGGCCTGCTCGCTGAAGTGTTTTAGGGAGCGTTTGACAGTGATGAGGGGTGGTCATTTGATCTCAGACCCATTACGGATGCAGGCAATGAGGCAGTGATCGCTGAGATCTTGGTTGAAAACAGCAGAGGTGTATTTGGAGGGCGAGTTAGTTAGGATGATATCTATGAGGGTGCCCTTGTTTACGGATGTGGGGTTGTACCTGGTAGGTCCATTGATAATTATTGTGAGACTGAGGGCATCAAGCTTAGATTGTAGGATGGCCGGGGTGTTAAGCATGTCCCAGTTTAGGTCACCTAGTAGCACGAGCTCAGAAGATAGATGGGGGGCAATCAATTCACATATGGTGTCCAGGGCACAGCTGGGGGCAGAGGGTGGTCTATAGCAAGCGGCAACGGTGAGAGACTTGTTTCTGGAAAGGTGAATTTTTAGAAGTAGAAGCTTGAATTGTTTGGGTACAGACCTGGATAGTAAGACAGAGCTCTGCAGGCTATCTCTGCAGTAGATTGCAACACCGCCCCCTTTGGTAGTTCTATCTTGTCGGAAAATGTTATAGTTAGGGATGGAGATTTCAGGGTTTTTGGTGGTTTTCCTAAGCCAGGATTCAGACACGGCTAAGACATCCGGGTTGGCAGAGTGTGCTAAAGCAGTGAGTAAAACAAACATAGGGAGTAGGCTTCTAATGTTAACATGCATGAAACCTAGGCTTTTACGGTTACAGAAGTCAACAAATGAGAGCACCTGGGGAGTGGGGAGTGGAGCTAGGCACTGCAGGACCTGGATTAACCTCTACATCACCAGAGGAACAGAGGAGAAGTAGGATAAGGGTACGGCTAAAGGCTATACGAACTGGCCGTCTGGCACGTTCGGAACAGAGAGTAAAAGGAGCAGGTTTCTTGGCACGATTGCATAGATTCAAGGCATGATGTATAGACAAAGGTAAGGTAGGATGTGAGTACATTGGAGGTAAACCTAGGCATTGAGTAATGATGAGAGAGATATAGTCTCTAGAGACGTTTAAACCAGGTGATGTCATCGCATATGTAGGAGGTGGAACAACATGGTTGGTTAAGGGCTAGAGGCTCTACAGTGAAATAAGACAGTAACCACTAACCAGGACAGTAATGGATGAGGCATATTGATATTAGAGAGAGGCATATGTAGCCAAGTGATCATATGGGTCCAGTGAGTGGTTCAGACAGTTAGCAGGCCGGGCTAACAAGCAAGCAGTTAGCTGTCCGGGGCTAACGAGCAAGCAGTTAGCAGACCGGGGCTAACGAGCTAGCAGACCGGGGCAAGCAAGCTAGCAGTTAGCAGACCGGGGTTAGCAAGCAAGCAGTTAGCAGACCGTGGCTAACGAGCTAGCAGTTAGCAGACCGGGGTTAGCAAGCAAGCAGTTAGCAGACCGGGGTTAGCAAGCAAGCAGTTAGCAGACCGTGGCTAACGAGCTAGCAGTTAGCAGACCGGGGTTAGCAAGCAAGCAGTTAGCAGACCGGGGTTAGCAGGCAAGCTGTTAGCAGACCGGGGCAAGCAAGTTAGCAGAAGGGCCTTTGGGGGACGTCGCGATGGAGGAAAGTCTATTTTTACCTCCTCGTGCGGTGACGTCGATAGACCAGTCGTGGATTAGTAGGGTTCCAAGTAGCTCTAGATAGCTAGCATGCCGCGGTTAGCAGAATGGGCCTTCAGCGGACGTCGCGCCTGAGGGGCTTGTTGGAATCCTCGGGCAGGTTATGTTGGTATTCCAGTCGTAGAAGATCTGCGGGGAGTGGGCTTCGGTGGAGCCCTAGCCGAGCTAGCTTCAGGCTAATTGGTGCTTGCGCCGGGATGGAGACGCTAGCCAGGAGTAGCCACCCGGGATTGCGGTTAGCTAGGTGCGAAGATCCAGATGAAAGGGTTCAGAGTTTGCGGTAGGTTCAGAGTTTGTGGTAGGAATCCGGGGATATTGGGAGAAAAATAGGTCCGTCATGCTCTGGTTTGAGTCACGTTGTACGAACTGGCGAGAGCTTTCCGAGCTAAAGGTGAGCTGATGACCACTAGCAGTGGTTTGCTGACTGATAGCTGGTAGCTAGTTAGCTGGCTAGCTTCAGTTGAGGGATTCCTGATCCGAAGTAAATAGAAATACTTTAGAAAAGAAAAACAGATCCACGCCACATTGGGTGGGGCGTGTTGCAGGAGAGTATTTAGAAGTTGAGGTTTAGGAAAATATTTCAAAGATATGCAAAGAAAAAGATATATACAAGGGACACAACAGGACAAAATACAAAGACGTCTGACTGCTACGCCATCTTGGATTAAGTTAAAGGCCGTTGGGTGGTCTCTGCAAATTTACCAAAATCCAGCAGGACAAGTATAATATCACACTTATTTAAAAGTACACACTGCAGTTTTTTTCTAGTGGTTGCACGACACATTACCACATACACCTTGCTGGCTAAGACGAAACACACTCAGAGATACCAAATGAACTCCAATCAGAGCGCCTGTTCCTCCTCTTCTTCCTGTACTTACTTTACTATTTGTATTTTTACAAATTTTACTTTTACTTCAATAGATTCCTAAAGAAAATAATGTACTTTTTACTCCATGCGTTTCCCTGAAACCCAAAAGTACTTATTACATTTTGAATGCTCAGCAGGACAAAATGGTTAAATACACACACTTATCAAGAGAACGTCCTTGGTCATCCCTACTGCCTCTGATCTGGCGGACTCACTAAATACACACTTATCAAGAGAACGTCCTTGGTCATCCCTACTGCCTCTGATCTGGCGGACTCACTAAACACACATGCTTTGTTTGCAAATGATGTCTGAGTGTTGGAGTGTGCCCCTGGGTATCAGTACATTTTTTAAAAAATAACAATAAAATGGTGCCATCTGGGTTGCTTAATTTAAGGAATGTGAATGATTTATACTTTTACTTTTGATACTTACTGTAAGTATATTTGAGCAATTACATTTACTTTTGATATTTAAGTATATTTCAAACCAAATGCTTTTACTCATGTAGTATTTTACTTGAGTCATTTTCTATGAAGGTATCTTTACTTTACTCAAGTATGACAATTGGTTATTTTTTCCACCACTGCCCTTCAGTCCTCTAAGTGATAAACAAACAACATTGTTTAACGACAATAGAAGCGAGAGAGTAGTGTGTATCTTCACACAGATCAGACTCCTCAATCCACACTACTGGGTGGGGTATGCATGTAACGTCAACACAGTGGAAGACAGGACATACAGTATAGCAAACTGGTGGCTGAAGGATATGCCTATAATCTAGAAGTCAATTCTCCCAGGAAAAACAACAAAGGCGGACCTGTCTTTTATAGGATATGACATGAAGTCATAGAGGACTGCTCTGTTCCGTGGAAGAGCTCTGACAATGACAAGCCTCCTCGTTCTGTTAATTAAATGAGCTACGGTGGTTGCAGCACTTAGGAAATTACCTGTGTGTGCACACTGCCAATATACTGTATGTATGAGAAAGAAAGAGAGGGAGGACAAACACACATACAGAGGGAGGGAGAAAGAGGGGGAGAGAGTGCAAGTTGAGAAACTTGAGAAGGTGAGAGAAAGGAGTGAGTGAGAGGGAGAAAAAATGAAATGGCATTCAAAGGTGGAGGGATTGAATGTGAGAGAGAGAGAGAGAGTGAGTGATTGGGGGAATGGGAGGTGAGAAGAGAGAGCAAGATAGAGATAGAGTGAAAGACAGACAGTGCGGATTCCGGACAGGCAACCTAAACATAACCCCATCCACAGCTTCCATAAAAAAGAAGAGAGAGAGAGAGGCATAGCGGAGGAGAGAGTGAATGTCACAGCTCTGTGTGGATGGATGTTGGTGGGACCCCTCCCCTCCCCTGAAGAATACATTAGAGAGGATATATAACAGTGACGTGGCAGCATTGCGAGCACCTCCGGCCAAATGTTCCCAAAAGACAGCCCCATTAATAACAATCTCTGAAAACAAGATGGGGGTGAAGATTATGTAACTCTGAGGAGACCAGGTATCATTGGCTACAGCATTGTGGTGGGCCGCTGCAGAGGTGAGAGCGGAGAATGTTGTTGGGGTCAGAGTCATCAGTGGATTGACAGCCCAGTGCAGTAAGTCCCAGAAGGAGAGGGTGAGAGAGAGAGAGAGAGAGAGAGAGAGAGAGAGAGAGAAAGGGAGACAGGGAGGAGAAAGAGAGAGAGATAGCGAGAGAAAGTAAATGGGTAATGACTCAGGACAGCACCTAAAGCCCATTTCACACACACACACATCTACTAGGACACTCACACATACACACAGACACACACACACACACATATTGAGATGCGCGCTCACACAAACACATTTAGATTTATTTAATTAGTGCATTACTGCATGACCTTGGAGGTCCACCCACCTCTAAGTGCCTCTCCCCTCACCCCAGAGGATGTCCCAAACATATCCAGAGACCAAGCCTCAATACTGGCTAGAATACCTCCACATACCCTCCCTCCCCTATCCTGTCCTGGAGCTGAGCTCAGGGAGCTGCTCAGATGGCCAGACCCAATACTGAGCAGCAAGTGCAAGTCATCATATTTACCAGATTGGATTTTTTGCCGCGTCCTGGAGGGCGCGAGGTGTGTTCCTTTTAAATTAGAATCCCGTCCACAAATTGTACACCTTTTCTCTATCCGGAAGGTGACGGAGGAAGTTAATTGGCTATTTTAGTTGGAACGCCAGGGCTGTTGATCAAGTCTTGGCGAGCTGTGTTTTGCCCTCTGAGAAAAGAAAACCCACTTTGACACGACTATCCAACAACTGCACTTTCTGCTATTGTTTTGTTTCTAAGTCTCGGGATTCAACTTCACGTCAAGGACTGTGATACCCCAAATCTACCACCAGCCTGGATTCAATCTCCCAAATAGTAGTTTATATATAAAATAACATAAAATGTATTTATTTATATTAATGAATCAAATCAACCAATAAACAATATCTAGCCCTAGAGTATACTGTAACCCCCCACACCCTCCAATTGTCTTGCAGGTGAGATCCCTAAAGCCTTATTATTCACTGTTAAGTCTGCTCCCCCGCTAGTCCCTGGCTGTACCATTGTTTCTCTCTCCAGTCTCTCCCTCTCTCTCTTTTATCCCACGGGAGGCCAAAGCGGTTCTGTTAAAGGGTCAAAGGACATTGGCTTCTTTGATATGGCCACCCTTTGTTTAGACTGCTCGGGTGAAAATGGAGAGGGGGACTAGAACATAGTGGCCAGAAGGGCGAGATGTGATCTCTGTCGTCTTAGCTGTGCCAAGGAAAGCCTTTCAGGAGCTGAAATGAGAAAGGAATGGACGAAAAGAGACAAAGAGGGAGTGAGACTCAAAGAGAGAGGAACCAAGAAAAAAAGAAAGAGGGAGTAGGACTCAAGGAGAGAGGAACCAAGAAAGAGATGAAGAGGGAGTGGGACTCAAGGAGAGAGGAACTAAGAAAGACGGGACAAGGTAGTGGGACTTAAGGAGAGAGGAACCAAGAAAGAGTAGAAGAGGGTTGGACTTAAGGAGAGAGGAACCAAGGAAGAGAAGAAGAGGGAGTGGGACTTAAGGAGAGAGGAACCAAGAAAGGAAAGAGGAAGGGGGATACCTAGTCAGTTGTACAACTGAATGCATTCAACTGAAATGGGTCTTCCGCATTTAAAAAGAGAGAAAGAAAAATGTCAACAGTAAAATGTAACAGAGACTGAAAAGAGTATCACTTATCCAATGTGCTCTTGAGAGAACTTGTAAAAGAGACCCCAATAGAGAGACCTAGCAGTACAACCCCATAAGAATCATTAATATCAAATACAGTGTAGTGTTGCAAGTGTCTTCTTTAATAGATGGAAGTCTGTTGCTTCCCTTCAGAGTTACCCGAGAGGCATATCTCCAAGTCACGAAGCATGAGTTAAGTGTCCGTGACTGAATGATAGATGGGTTAGCCGACAACGTCAAGAAAACAATGTACACGTTTCCATGGGGCAGAAATCAGCGTGTTGTTGTGATTCTGGATGGCCAGATTGCTAGCAACAATGACAAGAAAAGGGCCATGTGGGGAATTTTAAGCGGCTCGTTTCAGCTCGTTTCATCTTGTTATTGATACCATGTCTTGATTTGAGGTGTTTTGACTGATTTCATATCAGTGCTAATATGGCTCAAATTTGCTAGCTAGCTAATCAACAACTAAACATTGGAGACTAAATATAGTTTACATGTTGTCAACAATCTAAGCCAACCCGTCTGTTTAGCCCCATAGTTGTGCACGTGTTAGTTTTGTTGCTAAACAACCATAGATAGCAAATCCTGTTCTGTCCACCGTTGAGGCTGGTGACGTGTGTGGTCAAGATGCCAGCTCTCCAGTCTGTGGTTACCAGATTGGAGAGCGGTGAGGGGTGTCAGGTAGCCTAGCGGTTAAGAGCGTTGGGCCAGTAACCGAAAGGTCGCTGGTTGGAATTGCTCCTGTATGTCGCTCTGGATAAGAGTGTCTGCTAAATAACTCTAATGGAGTAACAATAACTGGTGTATAATTATAACAGAATGTTATAGTGGAGCCTTCATACTATCTGTACTGTTTGTTTATTTATGTCTGTCCAGAGTGGTGCATGTGGCATATGATTGTCTAGACTTTGGAAAAATTGTCCGGCTTGTTCTGTGTGTGTGTGTCTGAGAAAGAGCGATAAATGGAGAAATAGATGACTCTGCTTTGGACCAGTTCTGGCTAGTGAGTAGTGTGGTGTGTGTCTGGCTTGGTATGTCTGACCTCTGGATGTGTGGTGTCAAGGCTAGGTCTCCCCCCAGGCATTTTTTTATGGAGGTGTGTCTGGTCTTAGTCTGGCCTGTCTGATTTTGAGAGTGTGTGTGTGTGTGTGTGTGTGCAGTGTTTCCCCTATGATTTTTTTCAGCAGTGGTGACAAAGTTAGCGGGGGTGGGGGTGATAGTGGGCGTGGCCAACGGCACATTTTAGAGACCCTCCTCTTGGCCACAGAGACATCATTTTGCTGTTTTAAAGCTAACTTGCTGCAATAATACGCATTTTGCCACGGCTTAAGCTTTGTTCTTATGCTATCTGAGTGACTCGAACATGATAACAGCCTTATTCTAAAATGGATTCAATTAATTGTTTTCCTCATCAATCTACACACAATACCCCATAATGACAAAGCAGGAAGGGTGCCAAAGGGTGCCAAAACATTTCTGCAGAATTGAAGGTCCCCAAGAACACAGTGGCCTCCATCATTCTCAAATGGAAGTTTGGAACGACCAAGACTCTTCCTAGAGCTGGCCGCCTGGCCAAACTGAGCAATCGGGGGAGAAGGGCCTTGGTCAGGGAGGTGACCAAGAACCAGATGGTCACTCTGACAGAGCTCCAGAGTTTCTCTGTGGAGATGGGAGAACCTTCCAGGAGGACAACCATCTCTGCAGCTCTCCATCAATCAGGCCTTTGTGGTAGAGTTGCCAGACAGAAGCCACTCCTCAGTAAAATTCACGACAGCCTGCTTGGAGTTTTCCAAAAGGAACCAAAAGTACTCTCAGACCATGAGAAACAAGATCCTCTGGTCTGATGAAACCAAGATTGAACTCTTTGGCCTGAATGCCAAGCGTCACGTCTGGAGGAATCCTGGCACCATCCTTACGGGGAAGCACATTGGTGGCAGTATCATGCTGTGCGAATGTTTTTCAGCGGCAGGGACTGGGAGACTAGTCAGGATCAAGGGAAAGATGAACGGAGCAAAGTACAGAGAGATCCTTGATGAAAACCTGCTCTAGAGCACTCAGGACCTCAGACTGGGGCGAAGGTTCACCTTCCAACAGGACAACGACCCTAAGCCCACAGCCAAGACAACGCAGGAGTGGCTTTGGGTGAAGTCTCTGAATGTCCTTCAGTGGCCCGTTCAGAGCCCGAAAAAATTGCTGTGCAGCGACGCTCCCCATCCAACTTGACAGAGCTTGATAGGATCTGCAGAGAAGAATGGGAGGAATTCCCCAAATACAGGTGTGCTAAGCTTGTAGCGTCATACCCAAGAAGACTCGAGGCTGTAATCGCTGCCAAAGGTGCTTCAAGTACTGAGTAAAGGGTCTGAATACTTATGTAAATGTGATATTTAAGATTTTAAAATCCTGTTTTTGCTTTGTCATTGTGGGGTATTGTGTGTAGATTGATGAGGGGAAAAAACGATGTAATTCATTTTAGAATAAGGCTGTAATTAACGTAACAAAATGTGTAACAAGTCAGGGGATCTGAATACTTTAGGAATGTACTGTATATACTGTATAACCATTATCTTTTGTACTTTATATCTGGTTGTCGGCGTTTAAGTTTACACTGAAAACGTTTCACCATCCTGAAATTTTTTCACTAGAAACATAGACTGTATCTGTAGTGGCGGCCACGATTTAGCAGTGGCGGTGCGGTACATGTGTCTGTGTGTGTCACTGGCAGCAGTGGGTTCCAAAGCAGGCTGTTGGGGGGGATTTACCTGCAGGGGCCGTCAGGAGAATCAGGCCAGCCTTGATCAGGGGAAACCAGGGGCGGCTGGACAAACGCACCAGTGGCGGTCAGTGCAGTTTGAGATGAGGGAGGACGATTCTTGTTTTTACGAGCATGGCCTTATTTCTATTACAGCATATTGGATGACTGTCAGTCATATTCCATTCACCCAGTTTAATGTAACAGCAATAGGTTTAGGCTACTATATGATACTCTAATTTTCCCTTTAGCCATCATGAGGTTGCTACAACCTAGCCCATGAATGAAAGTTTACAGACAGAATAACAACAAAAAAATCCAGAAAACGCATGTGAAAAATGTTATAAATTGATTTGCATTTTAATGAGGGAAAGAAGTATTTGACCCCCTCTAAATCAGAAACATTTCTGGCTCCCAGGTGTCTTTTATACAGGTAACGAGCTAAGATTAGGAGCACACTCTTAAAGGGAGTGCTCCTAATCTCAGCTTGCTACCTGTATAAAAGACACCTGTCCACAGAAGCAATCAATCAATCAGATTCCAAACTCTCCACCATGGCCAAGACCAGAGAGCTCTCCAAGGATGTCAGGGACAAGATTGTAGACCTACACAAGGCTGGAATGGGCTACAAGACCATCACCAAGCAGCTTGGTGAGAAGGTGACAACAGTTGGTGCGATTATTCGCAAATGGAAGAAACACAAAAGAACTGTCAATCTCCCTCGGCCTGGGGCTCCATGCAAGATCTCACCTCGTGGAGTTGCAATGATAATGAGAACGGTGAGGAATCAGCCCAGAACTACACAGGAGGATCTTGTCAATGATCTCAAGGCAGCTGGGACCATAGTCACCAAGAAAACAATTGGTAACACACTACGCCGTGAAGGACTGAAATCCTGCAGCGCCCGCAAGGTCCCCCTGCTCAAGAAAGCACATATACATGCACGTCTGAAGTTTGCCAATGAACATCTGAATGATTCAGAGGACAACTGGGTGAAAGTGTTGTGGTCAGATGAGACCAAAATGGAGCTCTTTGGCATCAACTCAACTCTCCGTGTTTGGAGGAGGAGGAATGCTGCCTATGACCCCAAGAACACCATCCCCACCTTCAAACATGGAGGTGGAAACATTATGCTTTGGGGGTGTTTTTCTGCTAAGGGGACAGGACAACAAAGAGACGATGGACGGGGCCATGTACCGTCATATCTTGGGTGAGAACCTCCTTCCCTCAGCCAGGGCATTGAAAATGGGTCGTGGATGGGTATTCCAGCATGACAATGACCCAAAACACACGGCCAAGGCAACAAAGGAGTGGCTCAAGAAGAAGCACATTACGGTCCTGGAGTGGCCTAGCCAGTCTCCAGACCTTAATCCCATAGAAAATCTGTGGAGGGAGCTGAAGGTTTGAGTTGCCAAACGTCAGCCTCAAAACCTTAATGACTTGGAGAAGATCTGCAAAGAGGATTGGGACAAAATCCCTCCTGAGATGTGTGCAAACCTGGTGGCCAACTACAAGAAACATCTGACCTCTGTGATTGCCAACAAGGGTTTTGCCACCAAGTACTAAGTCATGTTTTGCAGAGGGGTCAAATACTTATTTCCCTCATTAAAATGCAAATCAATTTATAACATTTTTCACGTGCATTTTCTGGATTCTTTTGTTGTTATTCTGTCTCTCACTGTTCAAATAAACCTACCATTAAAATTATAGACTGATTATTTCTTTGTCAGTGGGCAAACGTACAAAATCAGCAGGGGATCAAATACTTTTTTCCCTCACTGTATCCCCGTTTTGTTCCGTTTGCTTCCGTTTAAGAAACGTTTTTCAACAGCCACGTAAACACACAGCCACGTTGTATTCATTCTCCTCCTCTCACCTCTTCCCTTCACTTGTGGACTTCAATGCACAACACTTCAGCTGTATGTGACCAGGAAAAAAAAACGTTTCCAAGCCAAACCGCTTAAACACAGCCTACATCATTGTCACCATATTAGCTAAAGTAAAGTCATAGTCACCATAGCTAATATAACTAGTAAACCCGCTACAATCATGCAGTAATGTTACAGTGTACCGTCAGTAAGCAGTTACACCGGCGGGCCCCGGTGGCAATAAATTAATCAAACCAAAAGTTTACCTTGACTTGGAAGAGTTCCAGTGTTGTGTCATAGCCAGCTAGCTAACATAGCATCCCTCTGTTTGAGCCGGGTGTTTCAGTAGACTAACCTGTGTTTGCCAGCTAAGTAAGTGAAACTGGAAGAAAAATGACAATCTCTCTCTATATATATTTCTCTATTGCTTCTCCTTCATTTTGGAAGAAATGAATTAGTTCAATACTGTTGAACTATTGTCTTTCTCTCTCTTTGAGTCAACTACACAGCACATTTTATGCACTGCAGTGCTAGCTAGCTGTAGCTTATGCTTTCAGTATACTAGATGAATTATTTGATCCTTTGATTGGGTGGACAACATGTCAGTTCATGCTGCAAGAACTCTGAGAGATTGGAGGACAACCTCCGGACGTTGTCCTAATTACTGTGTAATCTATGGAAGGGGGTGAAACACACACACTGGAACACACACTCTCTGCTACCGCACGGCAAGCGGTACTGGAGCGCCAAGTCTAGGTCCAAAAGGCTCCTTAACAGCTTTTACCCCCCAAGCTATAAGACTGCTGAACAGTTAATCAAATGGCCACCCGGACTATTTACATTGACCCCCTTTTTTAAGCTGCAGTTACTCGTTGTTTCTTATCTATGCATAGTCACTTTACCCCTAACTATATGTACATATTGACTCGGTACCGGTACACCCTGTTTATAGCCTCCTTATTGTTATTTTATTGTGTTATACATAATTTTTGTGTTATTTTTAGCTAATATTTATCTTAGTTAAAAAAAATATCAGAATTGTTGGTTAAAGGGCTTGAAAGTAAGCATTTCACGGAAAGGTTTACACCTGTTGTATTCGCCGCATGTGACAAGTACAATGTGATGTGATTTGACACACACAACCTAGACAGAAACACAATCTAGACAGACAGACAGACACACACACACACAACCTAGACACACATTGCCCCAAAAAAACTGTCTTGCAAGACAGACGCAGATAGGCAAAGCCTATCATTGACGACCAAGCATAAAGCCCTTAAGCTCAACACAACACAGCTGTTAGTGGGAGGTAAGGGACTGAGGAAATGTCACACACACACACGCACGCACGCACGCACGCACACACACACACACACACACACACACACACACACACACACACACACACACACACACACACACAGATAAATGGAGAAATAGATAGAATGTGTTTGAGAGCTTATTTGACTCTGCTTTGGACCAGTTCTGGATAGTGAGTAGTGTCTGGCTTGGTCTGTCTGGCCTCTGGATGTGTGGTGTCAAGGCTAGGTCTCCCCCCAGGTGTTTTGGTCTGGCCTGTCTGAGTGTGAGTGTGTGTGTGTGTGGGTGTGTGTCTAAGTGTGAGTGTGTGTGTGTGTGTGTGTGTGTGTGTGTGTGTGTGTGTGTGTGTGTGTGTGTGTGTGTGTGTGTGTGTGGCAGCCTTGGGCCCAGACTCTGAGCAGGCTGTTGGGGGGATTTACCTGCAGGGGCCGTCAGGAGAATCAGGCCAGCCTTGATCGGGGGAAACCAGGGGAAGCCAAACACACATACACACACACACACACACTAGACTGACGCACAACCTAGTCCTAGAGACACACACATACATTCACACATACAACCTAGAGAGAAACACAACCTAGACAGACAGACACACACACACAAACAATCTAGACAATCATTGCCCACAAAAATGTGTCTTGCCAGACAGACACAGATAGGCAAAGCCTCTCATTGACGACCAAGCAGAAAGTCCTTAAGCTCAACACAGCATAGCTGCTAGGCGCAGGGGTGGGCAATTCCACTCCTTAGGGGCCTGATTGGTGTCATAGTTTTGCCCCAGCCCCAGCTAACACACCTCTCCAATAATCACCAAATAATGATCTTCAGTTTAGAATACAGAACAACAGATATGTAATTGAACTTGCAACCTTTCGGTTACTAGTCCAACGCTCTAACCACTAGGCTACCCTGCCTGTTTGCTAGGGATGGAGAAAAGTGTGACACCAATCAGGCCCTCAAGGACTGGAGTTGCCCACCCCTGTGAGGTAAGGGCCTGAGGAAATGTCACACACACACACACACAGTCTTGTATAACTAAGCTTGTGGGGACACACAATTCAGGCCCATTCAAAATCCTATTTTCCCTAACCCCTTACCCTAACCCTAACCTTAACCCTAACCCATAAACCTAACCTTAACCATAACCCTAGCTCCTAACCCTAAAACTAACTCTAGCTCCTAACCCTTAACATAAATCTAACACTAATTCTAACCTTAACCATAGCATTTGATCTCATGGGTCAACTGTCCACAGTTGGTCACATTTTTTGTTTGTTTACTATTCTTGTGGGGAATTAACACATCCACACACACACACACACACACACACACACACACACACACACACACACACACACACACACACACACACACACACACACACACACACACACACACACACACACACACACACGCACACACCCTTTTCCTGTGTAGCATTCAAACACAGTCTCGTAATGTCTACACCCCAAAAACACACTCATCCCCTGTCACATAATCCATGTCTATCCCACACACCACCACCCTGCTCCTACTCAGCATGTTTATCAACACTTTCCTCCATAACCCCACACTCTACCATGCATGTCACACACGCATTCCACAACTTCTTCAATGACACTTCTCCTCGGAACAGGTATTGTGAGAGAGCATGCCTCTCTACCGCAGGTGGCTGGTGGCACCTTAATTGGGGAGGACGGGCTTATAGTAATAACTGGAACGGAATTCATGGAATGGTGTCAAACAAATGGTATTTGTGTGTTTTAATACCATTCCATTGATTCCGTTCCAGACATTATTATGAGCCGTCCTCCACTCACCAGCTTCCTGTGCAAGTCTCTGTTATAGATAATGAGAGATAGTGTGGAGTGTTCATGGACATGCCGGGGGGTGGGGTCAGCGATGCCGTTATGTGTGGCTTACACAACGCTAAGACTGATAGTGTGATGGTTTAAAAGTGCTCTTTCAAATGTTAGCTGCGCAGGACTTCATCTCCAACTTCAGGCATACGTGCACGGCTGCACGCACACAAACCACGAGGGCCAGATGCAAGCAACACACCCCAGGAGGGCTAGACAGACACACACACAGCACTAGGCCACATCTCCCAGTGTACCCAGCACACAGCAGAACAAGGCTCCTTGTCTGTCTTGTCTGGCCAGACTTTAGCTTTCTGTATTTTATGAGGTCACTTCTGAGGCTGGCCTGGCACCACATGATTAGCGTAGGCAAAACAGAAGCCTTTGGTTAGTGGGCCGTGAAAATGTTCTCTTTAAATGTAACATTGCTGGACTATGAAGATTTTAAAAAGTGTTGACTGTTGGATTCTGCTTTGGTTTTTGTCATTGAGGAGGTGTGTCTGTGTGTGTGTGTAGGGAGGGGCAGGGTAGTCTGGCTGTAATAAAATGATTCTAATTGGTTCAGGCATTAGCATTCTGGTTCCATTACTCAAGGGAAGCCCTTTGTGTGAAATCAACTGTGTTAAAATATAAAAATATAAAAAAAGAGAACCTAGCCTAAGTCTATCGCTGAAAGGTTTGTTTCCAATTCAAAGCTAGTTTACTGAAGAAAAAATATGCTATGGAAGTCAAGGATTTCCTAACATTGATTCCGAACTTAAGCAGCGTTACACAACATGTTATTCAACAACTAGGCTAATCATTCCTCTCCATTCTCTCCCACACACACACACACCACTAATACGATTGAAACTCAATAATACATACATTTAGCTGAGCAGTGTATTGTATAATGTTGCAAACTTAGGTTAGACTATGCGACTGGGCTTTGAGAGACATAGTAGCCTGAAGTCACAGATAAGATGGAGCATTACAAGATGAGGCTTTCGATTGTGTTTTAAATCAGTGTGTCTTTTTGAGAAAAGGTCTGTGGGTTCGCACCGACGCAGGATTTCTCTGGATTATTGCCAAGTCTTCCATGGAGCTTTAGTCAACTATAAACCATGAATTACTAAAGGAGTCATCTAATAAATCCTGATGTCGGACAAATGTGTTAAATGTTACATTCTAATGCGATGAGCCATAAGGGAGACTACCGCTGTTAAAGGTGCACCATGCAGAAATCGCTATGCCATTTCCTGGTTGATAAAATTCAAATAGTTTGCCTAATTTCAGTTTATGCGACAAAACAAGCAAGTATAGTGTAGAGAATCATTGTACCATCTAAACCGCTGTGAAATATATTTTCCACAACCAAAAACATTGTATTTTCAGCTTTTGGAAGCAAAAGTAAAAGAGGCAAAAACTACATTTAAGAATTGGAAGCATATAAATAGCGGACATAGAACAGATTTATCGCTTCTTAGACCTGCTTTCAATGAGAATGACAGATCTATAACTAACACTTCTATGTGAATTTGGTTGGGTCGCCCAAAAAGTGACATATTGCAGCTTTAAAGTGCTACTGTGGTTATTAAGAGACCTTATGGTTGGACAAAAACACCAAAAACATCACAAAGATGCCACAAAACAAACAAAATCCCTTGGTTGTATACAGTCAACAAGCCGATATACTGTATTGAAATCTGTCTCACACCATGTAGGCCTATACATCTACACCACACACACACATCCCAACAGACTTCCATGACATCATCCCATTCACCATGATAGCAGGCAAGACATCAACCCACACAGCCTGTAGGACCTGAAGAAACAACAAGCCATCTGTTTGCTGAAGATAATGCTGCCGTTGCAATGCTGCCGTCTTAACGTTGCCTTCTCTATGGAAGCTCCATGTAATGGCAGCCTTGGGCCAGCTAAGTATTCCTGAGACAGGCATGGAACATAGCTATTACGGCAAACACACACACACACACAGAGACGTGCCAGGACCGGACGGATCTATTGCCATGGTGACAACCCATCAAGGGGGGACGTCGTTGCCTTGTAGTACGCTGCAGTTTACCTTTTGTTCTCAATAATTAAAAAGGGATTATCTGTTTTTCTCTAGCGACGCAATTAAGCCCACTCTCTTGTTTTCTTTGATAGTGCCTGTCAATGGGCTTTGATCAGAACCAAGTAAGGGAACTGAGAGAGACTGGAGTGATTATGTACAGTAAAGGACTACCCCTCAAGAGTTTGAAATCACCCCCCTGCTTTACCGAGTCATTTACTATCAGAGGATAGAGACATAATAAGTCATTGTGCGGCAATACCATTGAAGTGCCAGGTAGAGGTCATTCAAAAAATGTCAAACATTGATAAATAATGAACATACTATTGTCAAGTGCAGTGGGTTGCCAGGTAATGACAAGGACCAGTGAGGCGAGGCGAGTGTTCTGTGAGTCAGGTGAGCCAAGGGTCACCACCGGGAGCTGAGCGTTTTGGAATGAGGTCATCAGGTAAGTCGGTTGTTATGATTGAATGTTGCCAGGGGGAGGATAGCATTGTTAGGTGTAAAGAGTGCTGCCAGGTGATTGGTCAGGTGAGATGATTGAATGTTGCCAGGGGAGGATGGTATTGTTAGGTGTAAAGAGTGCTGCCAGATGATTGGTCAGGTGAGATTATTTAATGTTGCTAGGGGGAGGATAGCATTGTTAGGTGTAAAGAGTGCTGCCAGGTGATTGGTCAGGTGGGATAATTGAATGTTGCCAGGGGGAGGATAGCATTGTTAGGTGTAAAGAGTGCTGCCAGGTGATTGGTCAAGTGAGATTATTGAATGTTGCCAGGGGGAGGATAGCATTGTTAGGTGTAAAGAGTGCTGCCAGGTGATTGGTCAAGTGAGATTATTGAATGTTGCCAGGGGGAGGATAGCATTGTTAGGTGTAAAGAGTGCTGCTAGGTGATTGGTCAGGTGAGATGTACCAGTGTCATCTGGGGTATGTGCAGATGAAGATACATGGCATGGACAAAGTCCTCTATTCTCTATGACAGGGTTTCCCAAACTGGGTCCTGGCTCCTCCCAGGGGTGCACGTTTTGGTTTTTGCCCTAGCGCTACACAGCTGATTCAAATAATCAAAGCTTGATGATGAGGACAACAACTAAAACGTGCACCCATGGGAGGCCCCAGGACCGGGTTTGGGAAACCCTGCTATACGACAATCTGATTCTAAGCATTTAATTCCAACATGCAACATTTTGACCCACTAAATGTCCCCAAAATGTAATATTGTAAAAAAGGTCATCAATATGAGATGATCACTGCCAGATGTGCTTATAGGGTTGCCAGGTCAGTTGCCAGGTCACCCTCTGTGCGAGGTTTGCCAGGTGAGGTGGGGTTGAAACTCTGTAGCCTGTGTATTCAGCATTCTCGGTAGCCACAGCTTTGCAGAACTCCCAAGCAAGCCACATAGATAACAATGTCTGCATAGAAGGGAATTGAGGAGTCGTTCTGTCTTTCCCGAGAGGCGTTTTGGATAGGGATTAGAGGGGGAAGAGAGAGGATGACCTACTTTTAATGGGAATTCTAATTCAGTGTCGGAGCTCAGAGGAAAAATGAAAGCCGAGAAGATATAAGTCGTTTTCCAACCAGCTGTGCTCTTTTAAAGCATTTTTAATAAAGGGGCTCAATATGAACGTACATTGAGGATTCTGGGGGATTCCTTTAGGCCCTTTTTTCAAATCCCTTCATCTTTGGTAGAAATCGCTTCTATTAAAGGCTCTAACTTTTCAGATGACGGCAATTCAGGCACAGCTAATCAATCTTTCCCTCCGATGTGTTCGCATTCCCACCATAATGGACCCTCTATATACAAAAGTAATTCATCTGGTGTGGCAGTGAACCTATTGGAGGGGAAGTTCAATCTCTCTTTACTGGACGCACACTGTCAAAACATGCATTTTTCTAATACTGCTGTAATTAAATGTCATATTACGAAGGGACGGGAGATTAATACGCCAGAAAGACACGGTGGTAAAAAATGAAACAAATATTGACCTGAGGGACAAACATCAGGGGCTGCTGCAACTGGCTCGCTTGTCTCGCTTTGGTTTTCGCTTTAAGAAATTACAAACGGGGCATGTCGATTATAGACTGGTGGAAGACTACCTGAACGCGTGAGCGTGAGTTCAACTCACCTCCGCCACACTAGGCACAGCAAAGCATCCAACTATGATACACACTGATGAATATAGCCTAACTGCACAGGTACACACAGCCCTGCATGCACCAATGTACTGCATTGTTGGGAAGGGCTCACAAGTTAAGCATTTCACTCGACTTGTGCATGTCATAAATAAAACTTGAAACTAGAAGCACACAGATAATGCCAGTAGCCATTCAATCCAAAACCGCCCTATACACGTCATTCCATCCAACCCAACACCGTCCTATACACACCATTCCATCCCATTCAAATGCACACACTCCATGCTCAAACAAACAGGCAGACACAGCCAGACACACGTGTGCAGTACACTCCCTCCTGCTAAAATGGAGAATGTGTGTTAAATTTATTGTGTGAATATTTTTCATTCGAATGCAGGCTTCCATTCTGCTTAGGCAGAACAGGGTCCCATGAGAGCTGGAGAGGATAGATTGAGGGTTGGACAGGATAGAACACTGTGTTTGCATTCAAAATGACTCATCCTTCACTCACTCACTCACTCAACCACACACACCCACACACCCACACACACCAAAAACAACATAAACAAAACAATACAGATACAATCTATAATCACACAGAGGCAAGGGATACACACACATTTGGACTCGTCTCGAGGGCCCATTAAAAAGTGAGACGGCCAAATCCCTTAAAACCCAGATTGGCATTGACACCCCAACGTCATTAGTCACATATTTCCATAACGTTATAAACCCCCATCTACAACAGGAACATTCTTTACATTTTAAAATAAACACGGGCGCATGTTTCTCCCAGCCATTCATTAGCTCATCTTCAGTGTTAGGGCCCTGACCAGATGTACTCCGCCTAATGCAATTCCCTTATAGATTGGGTCTGCCTCCGGAGAGCCTAATGTGGAAACTTCCATTCAGGAACGGACACAGAGCCTCTCGCAGGGGCAAAGGCGGGCCGAGGGCGAAACCAAAATCGATGGCGCAACTCGCCCAGACTGAAAGAGAATCTCTCTCGGTTAAAGATTTCTCTCCCTCCCTCTCTCCTTCGCTCCCCTTCATGGGAAATGGAGAGCTGAGAGTGGGTGATGTCATCGTTAGGATCGATAGGATGAGAACTCTTAATGTGATTTCTGTCGGAATCATCATAAGCCCTCTGGGTCCTCAGGGGAGCTTAATGTTGTGATTGACAACCCCCCACCGCCCTTACTGAAGACCACGATGAGAAGAGGTACAGCGGTCAGAATGGATGGGGATAGAGCTGTGCTGTGCACATGTACTTGAAACACATTCAAATTAGGAGAGCGTGAGGATAGATAGCAACAAGATGACAGCATTGCAAAATATGTAACCTTTGAAAATCTCCTCTGTGTGATTTTCCTCTTTCTTACTTTCTCTCAATTTCTCTTCTTTCTCTCACAGTGAAAATGTGAAAGGGATTGTGTAATGCTCTTTGTGGCTTCAGCCAGTCCCCAGCCAATCCAACAGACACTTTAGAGCAGGCAGCAGGAGTGGCAGTTATCAACACCACCAAGGACCCATGTGGGACAGCATGCTTGTGACACAGACTAGGCAGACCAGACCAGAGTTTGGAGATTGAGAAGTCAAAGAGAGAAGTGAAAAGAAAAAAAAAATTATTCCTTAGTTTTCTGGAACTCTAAAGGAACAAACTAGATTCGAGACAATGTCTTGAGTAGCTGAACATGTTATTACTCCAACCTCGTGAAAGTGGCAAACTGATACGTTTTCATTTTTGTCAACAAAAAACCTTATATCAAAGAAGCGCCTTTGATTTGACAGCCTACACACAAGGGCGTCGTTAAGGGGGGAAACACATGAGTGATTCATGGGACCCTACCACAGATCTGACAGTTGCTCCGGCATGTAGCCTAAGCATTCACAAGAGATAACCACTATGCCCCCCTCAAAAACGAAATTGGGTTTCCAGAAAAGGAAACAGAAACAGCAAAATAATGACTCACAATTGTTTTTTTTCAGAAAAAAAAACGAGAAGGATTTGAGTGGTAAGTCAGTGCAGACGGCCTGCCGAACTGAATAGCCTCGCTAGCCAATATAGCTACCTTGATAGCTACAGGTAGCTGCCTACCGTGGACTCACTCGGCTCAGTCAGAGCAGTAATTATTAACATGATGAGCTACCACTACCAGCTATGGCTAGCTAATTAGCTATTAGTTAGATATTATAACTGTATTCCCCAATATTTCCATGATACTTGTTAGCTAGCTAGACTAAAATTAACATGTAGCCTACCTATCCATACTGTAGATGCTACTACTACTACTGCTGTAGACGAAGATCCCAACGTGTGTCTACTACATGAAGTTGAAACAGCGGACCTTGGAGGTGAGGCAGTTGTTTTGCAGCAGCAGCATAACTGGACCGTTTTTAAATTGTAAAGTTGGGCACATGGTGACTTAGACACTTAAATACGTATTCTATTTGATATGTATACTATTTTTTTTATATGGTAACCTTTGTAGGTGTCACGATCTTTGAAAGGAGTGGACCAAGATGCAGCGAGGGTTCCAGTGTACATAATTTTATTATACGTAAGCGATTGACAAAACAATAAACAAATAAAGATTGTAACTAAGGTGTGGCACAAACACATACAAAGACAACATACCAATAAACAATGACCCACAAACCCCAGTGTAAAAAGCACAAACATATATATGGTTCCCAATTAGAGGTAACGACAATCAGCTGCCTCTAATTGGGAACCATCAACCCAACATAGAAACATACCACCTAGAACATAAAACCCCTCCTAACAAAACACAAAATGACATGCCAGCCTGCTATCCCAGGCCTGGACGTGACAGTAGGAGCGAACAGTAAACCTAAAATTCCCTTTGTTTACTCACTTCCTAGTGCCTAGAGAGACCCAGGTAGGCAGAATCTCAGCAGAAAGCTGTCAGACACACGCTGATGCAGAAGAGAGCAGGGAGGAGGAAGAGGAGTGAGGAAGAGGAGCTAAAGAGTAGCAGCAGTGCCAGTGAAGGAGTGACAGAAGAGATTGAACAAGCAAATAATAAGGGAAAAGAAGAGTATGGACAGATTATATTCCATTTCATGTGTTATTTCTTCTCATGAGCAAAGTAAACCATCACCCAGTTCTCTGAATAATAAGGATGGCTATAAGATATCATCAGTGAAATGGCGGAGAATGTATGACAAATTACCAGAGCATGAGGTTGGTGTGTCTCACAAGAACTATAACTGGAAATGGAAAAAATCTGCAGCATACCGTAACAACAGCTACAAATCAAATCAAATGTTATTAGTCACACGCGCCGAATACAACAGGTGTAGACCTTACAGTGAAATAGTTACTTACGAGCCCCTAACCAACAATGCAGTAAAAAAATATATAAAAAAATTGATAAGAATAAGAAATAAAAGTAACAAGTAATCAAAGAGCAGCAGTAAAATAACAAAAGCGAGACTATATACAGGGGGGTACTGGTATAGAGTCAATGTGCAGGGGCACTGGTTAGTTGAGGTAATATGCACATGTAGGTAGAGTTATTAAAGTGACTATGCACAGATGACAACAGAGAGTAGCAGAGGTGTAAAAGGGGGGGGGGGCAATGCAAATAGTCTGGGTAGCCATTTGATCAGATGTTCAGGAGTCTTATGGCTTGGGGGTAGAAGCTGTATAGAAGCCTCTTGGACTTAGACTCCGGTACCGCTTGCTGTGCGGTAGCAGAGAGAACAGTCTATGACTAGGGTGGTTGAAGTATTAGGCCATTTTTAGGGCCTTCCTCTGACACCACCTGGTATAGAGGTCCTGGATGGCAGGAAGCTTGGCCCCAGTGATGTACTGGGCCGTACGCACTACCCTCTATAGTGCCTTGGAGTAGGAGGCCGAGCAGTTGCCATACCAAGCAGTGATACAACCAGTTAAGATGCTCTCGATGGTGCAGCTGTAGAACCTTTTGAGGATCTGAGGACCCATGCCAAATCTTTTCAGTCTCCTGAGGGGAATAGGTTTTGCCGTGTCCTCTTCACTACTGTCTCGGTGTGCTTGGACCATGTTAGTTTGTTGGTTATATGGACACCAAGGAACTTGAAGCTCTCAACCTGCTCCGCTATAGTGCCGTCGATGAGAATGGGTATAGACAGTCAGCTGCAGAAACAAATCCAGTCAGAAATGTATAAAACAGAGCACTTCTAGAAAGGATTTTGGATGTGACATTGTACTTAGCATCTAGGAATCTGACATTCCGGGGGAAATCACTCAATCTTGATGATGTGCATAATGGACATTCCCTAGGCTTACTTGAACTGTTGTCAAATTATGACCTGCTATTGCGTGAGCACTTACAGAAAGTCTGGGGAAAAAAGAAAGGAGCACGACTGACTCGTTACCTCAGCCCTGAGAGCCAAAAACGAGTTCATAGGAATATGTGGTCAAAGGGTTTTGAAAACAATACTTTATGAAAGAGAAGACGCAAACTATTACTCGGTTATATGTGATGCAACTCCAGACATTTCCCATACTGAGCAAAATGTATTATTGGTGAGATATGAACACAAAGATAAAATTCAGGGAACAGGTGAATGGGAAATAATTGAACGTTTTCTTGAATTTAAAGACTTTGCTAGAAAGACAGGCAGTGACATTTCTGAAATGATTTTGAATGCATTGGATGGGCCTGGTAATGACAGCAGATTGCCGTGGTCAAGGCTATGATAATGGTGCAAATATGTCAGGGAAAGGGAAGGGAGTTCAAGCACACATACTGCAAAAGAATCCACTGGCCACATACTCACCTTGTGCCTCCCATACTCTTCATCTTGTGGGTGTACATGCAGCTCAGTCGTGCCCAGAAGTATCAACCTTTTTTGGCTGTGTGAATCGTCTTTACAATCTGTTCAATGCCAGCCCAGAGCGATGGGCCATTCTTAAGGAAAAGACTGGATGCTGTCTTAACCGCCTTTCAGACACGCGATGGGGTGCGCGTTTTGCTGCGGTCCGACCAGTGGCAACTCATTTACAGTCTTTCATCAAGGCCCTAGACATGCTTCTTGCTACCTGCAGCCTGACAAACAAAGCCAGATCTGAGGCAAAAGGTCTGAAAAGATACTTCATGTCTTTCAGGGCAATCTTCCTGCTCACTTTCTGGGTAAAAGTTTTGCAGAGTATTGAGAATAGAAGCCTAATTCTTCAGTCAGGAAATATTTATCTGAAGCAGCTCACATTAAGGCACTACAGGAAGAAATACAGGCTCTGCGTAATCAATGGGACGCTCTTCTGGCAGAAGCCTCCATGGTGGCAAATGAAATGGGTGTAACTACTCAGTTACACAGTGAACAGAGGAGCCGCCAGAAAAAAAAAAAACGTTTCCCTGATGAGACTGAAGATGTCATAGCAAACGAACAGAAGTCAGACACTGGATTTCGCAACACAGTGTTTTATGTGGCAATGGATAGTATAATCAGTAAAGTTTTCATTAATACTTACATTTAGGAAAATGACTGAAAACCAAATTCGTGTATCTTGCCACAAATTGAGAAACAAGTACTCCAAAGATCTCACAGATGGATTTGAAAATGAAGTGCGACATCTAAAGACGATATTTGGTGCCCCTTTTTCAGATGGTCTTTCTCTGGTAGAGATCCTAAATGCCATCCACAAGATGCAGCTACAGAGCATTTATGGAGAGGTGTGCATTGCACTGCGAATATTCTGTACAATGCCTGTAACAGTTGCTGGATGTGAACGTGCCTTCAGTAAGCTGAAACTTATAAAGAACTATCTAAGATCTACAATGTTCCAAGACAGGTTTAACAGCCTTGCCATCCTTTCAATTGAAAACCAGTTAGCTAGAAAATGTAACTTTAAAGACATTATAAATGAGTTTGCTCACAAGAAGGCTCGATGCTGGGCTCTTGGTGCAGTGCAACCTCTGAGTTTTGTTTACAGGGAACAAACACAAGGACAAATGCCTTAACATGTTCTACCCAAGCCTGCCCGGGGATGGGCAAAATACTGTTTCAGAGTATTTTCTGCTATGGTATATTTCCTGTTGACTTTAATCAGGAATGCCGGCTTAATGTCTTGACACTACAGTTGCAGTTTCACAGATGCTTGTTCTCTGTAGGTACCACATTTATGCCTGCAGCCCACATAGTTCAGGAATTGTTTTTATTTTGGGTATGTTTTTAGGAATTATGCATAGGGCAGAAGAGGGTTAGCCTTGTTTAGAAGAATTGGTAATGCATTATTTAATCTGAAACATGGATCATTGGTAATTTCTTCATTAAAACTGACTACAATACCATATATAAAAAAATAAGTCACTAATTGTGTAGTTATTTGTAATAAAGTATCATAAAAATCTCATGACACAGACAGCTTTTGTTAACATTAGTAACCAAAAATGTTTGCAGCACTGTTAATATAGGCCAAGGAGGAAGGAGGAAACTAGAATCTGCACATTTGTAGTATAGAGCTGCAGAAGCTTATAGTTAGTACATTTAATAACACATATTGTTCAGTACGTTATTTATTTTTTTTCGGTCGTTTTTTCTGCCAACGCCCCTGCCTGCACATGTGCAGTTCAGCGCGAGACGACCGTTAGACCCGACGGCATGTTTCTGTGCATGAGCTTAGCTAGCCACCGTCGCCTACAAGCGTTATCGGGGATTTCTATTGGAGATGCAGTTTCTACATCTTCATACTAAACCATCATTGATAGTGTGCATGTTAGGGTTGTGTCGTTTAAACAAATTTGGGATCGTTAACGTTTAGAAAAAATCCATAACCGAATACTTTAAATTACAGTGCAGTTATCACAAAACTACCACTAACAGCTCCTGATTATCATCATCAAGGCTAAAATAAACATTTAACAAATACCTAACGCAACAATGCTGTAAGTAGGAGATATTAATCTTTCTAATTATTTGCCATTGTCATTAACAGTTGGAAAAATGTCAGAGAGTGAGACAGGGAAGCGACAGCAGCGAAGTCCTGTATGGTGATGAAATGCTAACTTTGCGAGGTGGAATTGAGCTACAGTGGCAGTGCAGGTGCTGAAAGGAAGGCACCCGGGGACCCAACCTGCTGCTGGCAGCAGTGTGGTAAGGGACAGAGTGAGAAATTCACAATGCTGATTACAGAAATTATTGCAGTTGATATGCAGCCATAGTCAATGGTAGAGGATGTCGGCTTCAACACCCTAAATGGCATATCTAGAACCAGACTACAAGATGCTATGTCGATGGAGAAATTGTAAAATGACTGCTCTGCAAATACAAAGCGCAAGCTCTCAAACCCCATATGTGGCGTTAACAACAGATTGTTGGATGTCTATGAACACGCTGTCATACATCACTGCAATGAGCCATCACATTGATGGGACATGAAGTTCCATCTACTGACAACTGAGAACATGGAGGAGAGGCACAGAGAACCTAAAACGGCATTAATACCATGGTTGCTCAGTGGGTGGGGGACAGCAGTAAGGTGGGCGCTGTCTAGCTGGTAGGTCTCCAGGACTGTGGGACATTGAACTGCATCGCCCCCTAGCGGTCACACGCAACCATATCAGAATGTTGAATTCGTGACATTTTCTGATGTTTTTTTCCTTCAACTTTTAAACGAGAAACAAATGGCAGTTTAACATTAAGAAATGTTTTATATTTGTCACATACCTAGTGCATGTGAGCTCTGTGTGTATTATGTGTCAATGTGACAGTGTGTAGGAGTCTGTACTGGTCTGTGTGCGTATGTTTGGAAAAACACAGTGCTAGAGAATTAAAATTGCCTTTGGCACATATGAAAACACGTTCTCGTTCCCTCCTTCCCTCCCTTTCTCTCACTCTCTCTCCCTCACTCTCACATGGAGTCATTATTTCTCGCTTACATACAATACTCACACACAAAGCTACCCTAACACCCACACAATCATAATAATATACATTTATTACATTTGTAAAGCGCATTCAATATACAGAATAATCTAATCTCAAAGTGCATAAGATCAAATTGAAAAAACAAATTGAAAAAAATTGACAACAAGACAGGCAACTGACACAAAGAAGACATCTGACATTACAAGGGACAAGGACACCAAGGAGCACAGCTGTCAACAGAAGGCCTTCCTAAAGAGAAAAGTCTTTAGGCCCATTTTAAAGGAACCCAGCGTCTGTAGTGCCTTCAGGTGGTCCGGGAGGGCATTCCAGAAGCACACAAACACAAGCTCACAGACACACAGACAGTTGTATTGGCGGAATAAAATACCTTAATAAATACTTAATGGACTGGCAAGGTAGTGTGATGTACTGGCAAGGTAATTCCAAGATGGCGTAGCAGTGCAGACGTGTTGTTGTTTGTCCCCTCGTGTACTTTTGTATTTTTCGTCTTTTTTGTATATATTTCGAATTTATTTTCAATCTCTTTTCCATTTTATATTAAATATACCTTCCGGTAACCTGCCTCACCCAATGTGTTACGGAACCGCTATTTGTAGACCTTTTTAGACAGAACTCCATCGGAAGCTAGCCAGCTAATTAGCTACTAGCTATTTAGTCACTGTTAGCCACTTCTAGCGGCCTTTACCTTCTGCACAGACACCAGCACTTTTTAGCCTGGATAATACTCGCCAGCCTGCCAGTATCGGACTGTTTCTCCACTACAACGCCGGATCCCTGCCGTAAACCCTGGACCACTACACCTGATCTCCACAGCTAGCTAGCTGCCACTGAGTGACCAAGCCCTGAGCCAGGCCCACCTCCCGGCCTCCTCCCATACACGGCTAGAACCCACTGCTCCACCGGTTCCTTGCCGTAAGTTCTCGACCCTGGCACCGGATTCATCGCTGCTACCGAGTGGCTATAGTGGCTAACGCCCCTGCCCCGAAGCTAGCACCAGTTAGCCGCGAGCCAAGCGCATCTCCCGGCTAGCAAAGGAAACTACCACAACAACAATACCTCTTTCGCCAGCTGGCTTGAATCCCTTCTCGACACGACCACCTCGACTGGTCTGCCGACGATTACTCTAGACCTATATCCATCCTGCCCTGCCTCTCTAAAGTCTTTGAAAGCCTAGTTAATAAACAGATCATTGACCACTTCGAATCCCACCGTACCTTCTCCGCTGTGCAATCCGGTTTCCGAGCTGGTCACGGGTGCACCTCAGCCACGCTCAAGGTACTAAACGATATCATAACCGCCATCGATAAGAGACATTACTGTGCAGCCGTATTCATACGGTGTTAACTAACCTCCAAACGAGCTTCAATGCCATACAACACTCCATCCGTGGCCTTCAACTGCTCTTAAACGCTAGTAAAACCAAATGCATGCTTTTCAACCGTTCGCTGCCTGCACCCGCCCGCCCGACTAGCATCACTACCCTGGCATCACTACCCTCTGACCTAGAATATGTGGACAACTACAAATACCTAGGTGTCTGGCTAGACTGTAAACTCTCCTTCCAGACTCACATTAAACATCTCCAATCCAAAATCAAATCTAAAATCGGCTTTCTATTTCGCAACAAAGCCTCCTTCACTCATGCTGCCAAACTTGCACTAGTAAAACGGACTATCCTACCGATCCTCGACTTCGGCGATGTCATCTACAAAACAGCTTCCAATACTCTACTCAGCAAACTGGATTCAGTCTATCACAGTGCCATCCCCTTTGTCACCATAGCCCCTCATACCACCCACCACTGCAACCTGTATGCTTTAGTCGACTGGCCCTCGCTACATACTCGTCGCCAGACCCACTGGCTCCAGGTCATCTACAACTCCCTGCTAGGTAAAGCCCCGCCTTATCTCAGCTCGCTGGTAACCATAGCAGCACCCACCCGTAGCACGCGCTCCAGCAGGTATATCTCACTGGTCAACCCCAAAGCCAATTCCTCCTTTGGCCGCCTTTCCTTCCAGTTCTCTGCTGCCAATAACTGGAACAAACTACAAAAATCGCTGAAACTGGAGACACTTATCTCCCTCACTAGCTTTAAGCACCAGCTGTCAGAGCAGCTCATAGATCACTGCACCTGTATATAGCCCATCTGTAAATAGCCCAACCAACTACCTCATCCCCTACCGTATTCATTTATTTATCTTGCTCCTTTGCACCCCAGTATTTTTACTTTACACATTCATCTACTGCACATCTACCATTCCAGTGTTAAATTGCTATATTGTAATTACTTCGCCACCATGGCCTATTTATTGCCTTATCTTACCTCATTTGCACACATTGTATATATATATATATTTATTTTCTACTGTATTATTGACTGTATGTTTTTTACTCCATGTGTAACTCTGTGTTGTTGTATGTGTCGAACTGCTTTGCTTTATTCTTGGCCAGGTCGCAGTTGTGAATGAGAACTTGTTCTCAACTTGCCTACCTGGTTAAATAAAGGTGAAATATATATATATTTTTTAAAAGGGCCTTGAGAGAAAGTGCAAAAGAGAGAGAGAGCAAGATAAGAGATTTTATGACATGATGGTTACACTGACGCATAAAAGACCCTGGCCTGCCAAAATGGAGAGAGAGGGGTCCAACGACAGCCAGAGAACGCTGGCAGTTGCTCAGGGATGTGTGGGGGAGTTCATCTGTAGGGAGAAACCGAAGGCATTTTGACTAAAAGGGTCAAGCTAGGACAGAGCAAAGGGGAAAATATGCATAGAGATTACAGTGTGAGATTTGTGGGCTTAAAAGGGGCTTAAAGGAGATGTTGTTTTTTGACAACCAAAACTCTTTTTTTGATGTAAATGGCATGTTATAGGAGGGTTCATACACCTTTATGATTTCACATTTTAGAGAAATTTACCCCAAACAGCAAATCACCTCCTCATCCAAAAACACCCAAATTCATCCTTTTAGAAATGGCAAAACTGTGTGTGTGTGGAGGGGCTTGTATTAACAAACCCCTGGGTACCGGAAATAGTAAAACAAGGAGAATTCTCCCTCATTGGGGTCATTTCCCAGGCCCCCACAAGGACAAAGGCTATGTTAGGCTTAGGTGCTAGGTTTAGGGTTAGAATTAGGGTTAGGATTAGGGTTAGGGGTTAGTTTTAGGGTTAGGAGTGTGTGTGTGTGTGTGTGTGTGTGTGTGTGTGTGTGTGTGTGTGTGTGTGTGTGTGTGTGTGTGTGTGTGTGTGTGTGTGTGTGTG
>QNTS01002862.1:124897-139525 GCA_003317085.1 Hucho hucho | reverse complement strand
TGAATACTTTGTGAAGACACTGTAGATGGTCAAGGGGTTATGAATACTTTGTGAAGACACTGTAGATGGTCAAGGGGTTATGAATACTTTGTGAAGACACTGTAGATGGTCAAGGGTTATGAATACTTTGTGAAGACACTGTAGATGGTCATGGGGTTATGAATACTTTGTGAAGGCACTGTAGATGGTCAAGGGTAATGAATACTTTCTGAATAAGCTGTAGATGGTCAAGGGGTTATGAATACTTTGTGAAGGCACTGTAGATGGTCAAGGGGTTATGAATACTTTGTGAAGGCACTGTAGATGGTCATGGGGTAATGAATACTTTGTGAAGACACTGTAGATGGTCATGGGATTATGAATACTTTGTGAAGGCACTGTAGATGGTCAAGGGGTTATGAATACTTTGTGAAGGCACTGTAGATGGTCATGGGGTAATGAATACTTTGTGAAGACACTGTAGATGGTCATGGGGTTATGAATACTTTATGAAGACACTGTAGATGGTCAAGGGTTATGAATACTTTCTGAAGACACTGTAGATGGTCAAGGGTTATGAATACTTTGTGAAGACACTGTAGATGGTTTTAGAGCCTAGTGTTACTCTCGCCCGTATTTCTCAACGATTCCACTTAAAGAGTGTCAAGATGGGCTGTTGGAAATGTGACTCTGTGTTGTAACGTACAAAGAGGTACTTACCAAGAACTACAGTAGAAGAGGTATTGCCAAGAGCTACAGTAGAAGAGGTAATTACCGAGAACTACAGTAGAAGAGGTACTTACCGAGAACTACAGTAGAAGAGGTACTTACCGAGCAGTACAGTAGAAGAGGTACTTACCGAGAACTACAGTAGAAGAGGTCATTACCAAGAACTACAGTAGCAGAGGTCATTACCAAGAACTACAATAGTAGGAAAGTAGGCCATACTTTCCATTACACAGTCCCTGTAGCAGAGTAACTACTGTCCAAAACCAATGAATGTTCCATTTCCACAGGTTAGTGATTATTATGCAGTATACCAGGGTTGGGACCAATTCCAATTGAAGTCAGTCAATTCAGGAAGAAATTTGAATTTAAAATCCGAAAATGTAAACACTTTTCACATCAATAGCTTCTCTTTTTGAGCTTATTGAGAAGTCATTGAAATTAGATGGCCTTTTTTTAAATTATTGACTGTAACTTTGCCATCAATAAATTGCCAGAATGCCTGGTTAACTGGACCAAAATCATATTAATGGCTTGACTGCCCTGCAAGCCCAATAGAATGTTAAAATCAGACACATCAACATCATTTGTATCACATTTGTAGAACATTCCAGTGGATTTGTTGAACAAGAAAAAGCTTCTTTCTGATTAATTCCGGTACACATTATCCCAGGAGGCCTTGAAACCTCGAGACAGATGACTGATCTTGTGTTATACTCAAACAACATCTCACAGTGTCGATCTGTCTGTCTCTCTGTCTGTCTGTCTGTCTCCAGGGGCCAGAGCCCTGGTTATGAAGATGGGAGGCAAATGTAATTGATTTGTAGCAGCGGTCGTAATCCTGCAAGATTTATGTAAGACCTTCTTTACATAGCAGAAGTCTCTTGACTAATTAAACGCAGCTGAAAGGAACAAAGTTGTTTCTGCTGCCTGGATCACTGGGGGCTTCTTCCTTCCTCACGTTGTAGGAGATGACATGGGGGTGCTCTGTGCTGAAAAATCTATTGGGTTTTTAGTGCAGGCAGGTTCTCAGACACCTGCATGGTCTCAAGGACCCACCCACAACAGAAGTAAACAGCAGTTGTTTGTGAACATTAGATATGGAAGGATTGGGATGATGACGCTAGACCTCTTTATCGATTTCAGGACATTTTGAGTCGTTGAGACGTTATTTCTGAAGGACCTGGTTGTGGAGTTGTGTCAGGAAGAACAAAGCAATATTGAATCGTCCTCGAGGAGAGTCTAGCCATCTGTCTACCTGTCTGTGTCTGTCAGCACTCAGACAATGTTGTACAATAGCCTACTTGTGTCACTTCAACTCTTAATCCTTTCTCTCTCTGCATATACACACTGAATGAGCTCTTTAGAGCCTATATTGCTTTTATACATCTATGAAAACAACATCAATCATTGTTAGAGCATCTCTAAGTGGCTTTTGTTTGACATCTGCTTGTGGACACAGTGTGTAGAACACACGCCAATGGAAGCCATTCAATATAGTTAGGATGGATCAGCACACCACAGAATTGACTCTTTCCATGTCATTAGATTATGGGCTTAATCCACCCAACTGTTGACTAGATTACCGCATGGGACGGTGGATCTGATCAGATTACAGACCCCAAGGTATTCACCCCTTCAATGCCAAATTGAAGAACGAAACAGTTAAGGCATTAAAGAAAAATGTGTAAAGAATAACAGTGGTTGTGATGGTGGAACCACCCTGGCAAACAGATGCTAGGTTCCTTCCCAGCAATGTTTATACTGACAACTGTTGACTTCCTTTGTTGATAATTAACTCTGTATAACATTGCCCCCCCAAAAAAAATATATATGTATAAATGTTTTTTTAAAGAATTGTGGAATTTGTTTGAAATACTGCCAAAGGCTCGTATGCTTCTGGTTCACACTTGAATTAGTGAAAGCAATTCCCCGAGCTAAACTTCCAGCATGTTACTTTTGAACCATTCCGTGGTTTCAGATCAGTGCAGATAGAGAACAGTGGAAGAGAAGATGAGGCCTCTTAACACTACTACTGAGATACAGCCTTGATGGATTCTGTCTGTCTGTCTGTGTGTGTGATGATTGTCCTCGCTGTGCTAATTATCAGTGCGTAATTAGCCTGCTAGGGCCTAGGTGAGTGGCCTTGCTAAGGATCCTTCCTTTCACACCCCCTATATGTCAGCTGAAGATTGTAGTCAGATCTGAGATGAGATGAGAGAGAGCTGTGAACGATCTGAGAGACAAGGCAAGAAGGGCCTTCTATGCCATCAAAAGGAACATAAAATTTGACATACCAATTTGGATCTGTCTAAAAATACTTGAATCAGTTATAGAACCCATTGCCCTTTATGGTTGTGAGGTCTGGGGTCCGCTCACCAACCAAGAATTTGCAAAATGGGACAAACAACAAAAATATCATCCGTGTACAACGTAGAAATAATGCATGCAGAGCAGAATTAGGCTGATACCCGCCCGCTAATTATCAAAATCCAGAAAAGAGACGTTAAATTCTACAACCATCTGAAAGGAATCGATTCCCAAACCTTCCATAACAAAGCCATCACCTACATAGAAATGAACCTGGAGAAGAGCCCCCTAAGCAAGCTGGTCCTGGGGCTCTGTTCACAAACACAAACAGACCCCACAGAGCCCCAGGACAGCAACACAATTAGACCCAACAAAATCATGAGAAAGCAAAACGATAATTACTTGACACATTGGAAAGAATTTACAGAAAACTGAGTAAACTAGAATGCTATTTGTTCTTAATTATCAAAATCCAGAAAAGAGCTGTTAAATTCTACAACCACCTGAAAGGAATCGATTCCCAAACCTTCCAGTGGCAGAATACCTGACCACTGTGACTGACCCAAAATCAATTGCTATTGAGAAAGGCCGCCGAAGGCAGACTTGGCTCTCAAGAGAAGACAGGCTATGTGCACACTGCCCACAAAATGAGGTGGAGACTGAGCTGCACTTCCTAACCTCCTGCCAAATGTATGACCATATTACAGACACATATTTCCTTCAGATTACACAGCCACAAATAATTTGAAAACAAATCCAATTTTGATAAACTCCCATATCTATTGGGTGAAATACCACAGTGTGAAATCACAGCAGCAAGATGTGTGACCTGTTGCTACAAGAAAAAGGCAACCAGTGAAGAACAAACACCATTGTAAATACAACCTATATTTATGTTTATTTATTTTCCCTATAGTACTTTAATTATTTGAACATCATTACAACACCGTATTAACCCCTCGTTTCATGTGTCTCTCCTCAGGCCGGTGGTAGCTGGTCCCCTGCAGGAAGGTGAGGTGCCGGAGGTCCCTCCGCCCCCTTTGGACATCGAGGGGTCCCTGGCGTACACAGTCCGCTCCATTCTGGACTCTAGGCGCCGGGTGAGGGGCCTGCAGTACCTCGTGGACTGGGAGGGGTACGGTCCGGAGGAGAGGTGCTGGGTACCGGTGGAGGATATCTTGGACCCATCACTACTGAGGGAGTTTCACCGCCTTCATCCGGATCGCCCTGCGCCTCGCCCTCCGGGTCGTCCTCGAGGCCGGTGTCGGCGCGCTGCGGGAGCCGCGCGTCAGTAGGGGGGTACTGTCACGACTTCCACTGACGGTGGCTCCTCTGCCTGTTCGGGCGGCGTTCGGCGGTCGTCGTCACCGGCCTACTAGCTGCCACCGATCCGCTATTTTCTTTCTGTTGATTATTCTTATTGTTTGCACCTGTTTTCGTTTTGTTTGTTAGGGCTATTTAAGCCGGTTAAGCCCGCCTCCTTTCGTGCGGGCTTGTTAGCTGTTCTGTTGGTGTATAGTGCATGTCCTGTGTTTGGGCTGCTCCTTATTTGTGTTCTGTTTGTTCGCCTGTGTGTTCTGGCGTTGTACAAGTTTTACGACCGCATTAAAGTCGGTTGTTCTGTACACTCTGCTCTCTGCGCCTGACTCCACACCCACCACTCCTAGCTGTCGTGACAATATGAGTGTTGAGAGAGAGAGATTTCCACATAGAGATTTGAGGCGGCATTGCGTTCCTATTATAAATCAAGGTCACTGTGGGTTCTATTCAAAGCTCCCTCGTGTTTGTGTTGCTGTACTCTCTGCATGAGCTGAAGTACTCTGCCCCTGATGCCCTCCGCTCTCTCCTCCACTCACACAGCTTACAAGTTGATGCTGAAATATAATGCAATAGAATTCGCCTCTATTCAATTCCATCATATGTGGAAAATTGCCTGCTTATGTTCATGTTATTTTGTTCCCTCCTACATTGTTCCGTTATTGTATTGTTATATTGTCAGATTGTGGCTGATGTATCAGATGTAAAAGCAGTGTTGGCAGATTCTCAATCCCTCACAAGACCGTGAGTTGTCTCACTTTTATTTGTTCACGTCTCTCAATAGGAGAGGTTAACTGATCAGATGACTGCAGGTCAGCAGTTCACAAACTCTCTTTATAGAGCGGTCCACCCAACCAAGAGCCGCACAAAAACCGGTGCCGTGACTCTACCCTTGTTAATGGCAGTGATGGGGGAGGACTCTGAGAGTGTACAGGAATGTCCATATTGTCCTTGAGTGGAAAGTTTCTTACTACACTAACAATTATCAAAATAAAGTCAAATCAAATCAAACTTTATTTGTCACGTGTGCCGAATACAAGTGTAGACCTTACCGTGGAATGCTTACTTACAAGCCCTTAGTGAACAGTGCAGTTCAAGAAGAGTTAAGAAAATATTTACCAAATAAACTAAAGTAAAAAATGTAATACAATAAATAATAAAAAGTAACACAATAACATAACGATAATGAGGCTATATACAGGGGGTACCGATACCGAGTCAGTGTGCGGGGGTACAGGTTAGTTGAGGTAATTTGTACATGTAGGTAGGGGTGAAGTGACTATGCATAGATACTAAACAGCGAGTAGCAGCAGTGTACAAAACTAAGGGGGTCAATGTAAATAGTCCGGGTGGCCATTAGATTAATTGTTCAGCAGTCTTATGGCTTGGGGGTAGAAGCTGTTAAGGAGCCTTTTGGTCCTAGACTTGGAGCTCCGGTACCGCTTGCCGAGCGGTAGCAGAGAAAACAGTCTATGACTTGGGTGACTGGAGTCACTGACAATTTTATGGGCCTTCCTCTGACACTGCTGTTAGCAGTTGATGTTATTCTTCAATAACACAAACTCCAAAGCAGATCAGTGGGAGAAAAATCATAGACGTTATGTTGGGAGGTAGATGTTCAGTCTCCCCTGTCCTCAGCTTTTCTCCACAGAACAAAGGAACAGGATGCCATTTATAACCCCCCACCCTAGCCTGGGATTGACCAATCAGAAGTCCTTGCAGTACAACTGGGCCAATGGCCAAATAACAAGTACCCTGCTCCAGACTCAATGTACAGACCGTAGCACACATAGCACACGTAGCTCTGAGTTCAGGAGTGACATTCCACAGATTCTAAACAGCTGTTGAACTGAAGACCAACTATTTACATTGACAATTCCTTATTGATCGTTAATTCTAGTACTCTCGTCCTCTCATCCTCTGCGTTGTGTATTTATCTTCAAAATATTCTTATACCGCCTATTATATAGGTCCTGGATAGC
The DNA here is from genome assembly GCA_003317085.1 of Hucho hucho. Taxonomy (NCBI): domain Eukaryota; kingdom Metazoa; phylum Chordata; class Actinopteri; order Salmoniformes; family Salmonidae; genus Hucho; species Hucho hucho. The sequence goes on along the minus strand of QNTS01002862.1, from coordinate 133,211 downwards.
AGGAAGCTTGGCCCCAGTGATGTACTAGGCCGTAAGCACTACCCTCTGTAGTGCCTTACGGTCAGATGCCAAGCAGTTGCCATACCAGGCGGTGATGCAACCGGTCAGGATGCTCTCAATTGTGCAGCTGTAGAACTTTTTGAGGACCCATGCCAAATCTTTTCAGTCTCTTGAGGGGGAAAAGGTTTTGTCGTGCCCTCTTCAAGACTTTCTTGGTGTGTTTGGACCATGATAGTTCGTTGGTGATGTGGACACCAAGGAACTTGAAACTCTCGACCCACTCCACTGCAGCCACGTTGAAATTAATTAAGGCGTCCCGGACAACATCCGGTGAAATTGGAGGGTGCGCAATTCAAATAAATAATCGTAATATTAAACATTTATGAACATACAAGTATCTTATATCAGTTAAAAGCTTAAATTCTTGTTAATCTAACTGCATTGTGGGGTGGTAGGTAGCCTAGTGGTTAGAGCGTTGGACTAGTAACCTGAAAGGTTGAAAGATCGAATCCCCGAGCTGACAAGGTAAAAATCTGTCATTCTGCCACCTGAACAAGGCAGTTAACCCACTGTTCCTAGGCCGTCATTGAAAATAAGAATTTGTTCTTAACTGACTTGCCTAGTTAAATAAAGGTAATAAAAAATTGTCCGGTTTACAATAGGCTTTACAGCGATAGCATACCATGCGATTGTTTGAGGACGGTGCCCCACATATTTTTCAACCAGCACAGGCTTCATAAAATCACAGATAGCGATTAACTTCTTAGGGAGCGGCAGCAGAGGTGATGGTTTTGGAGAGTCTGGCGTGCCCAAAGTAAAATGTCTGCCACTCATGCCCAGAAAATAGGATATGCACATAATTAGTACTATTGGATAGGAAACACTCTAAAGTTTCTAAAAGTGTTAATAATGTATGTGAGTATAACAGAACTGATATAGCAGGTGAAAACCCGAGGAAAATCCATCCGGATTTGCAGTTTTTTTTGTACATGACCTTTTTGTCCAGGCTGCCTATTGATTTCTAAGTTAACTAAGACTGAGACTGCAGTACCTATGGCTTCCACTAGATGTCAACAGTCTTTATACAGTGTCTGGAAGCCTTAGCACTAAGCAGAACAGATAGGAAGAGGAAGTAGTGAAGGGACCACTTTTGTCAACAACGTTTGACGGGCGCGAGATTGTGAGCACGCCCCACTTTATTTTCCTTTCCTATTGTTCACGTTATCGTCCGGTTGAAATATTACAGTAAATATACATAAAAGGATACCTAAGGATACATAAAAAATTATGTTTGATTTGTTTGGAGAAAGTGTATAGGTATATTTGAACGCGTTCTCTTCACGGTTCAATGGGCGACTCAACGGTGGATTGGGAAGCCCTCAGCAGAAGTTCTTCGAAAGGTAAGTGATATTTTTTAGCTCTTATATGGGTTTTGTGTGACCCGCGCTGGATATGAATTTATGCTAATATGGAAAATAGGAGAGGTGCTATCCTCAAACAATCAAATGTTGTGCTTTCGCCGTAAAGCCTTTTTGAAATCTGACAACGCTGTGATATTACAGAGCTTTTGATGACTATGCAACACTTGTATATTGATGAATGTTTAATAATTCAACTTTTGGATTTTGAATTTGGCGCCTTACATTTCACCGGGTAGTGTCGGGAGCGGCCCGCTAGCGCGCCGCTACTCCCTAAGTAGTTAAATAAATCACTTACTTTTTGAAAATCTTCCTCTGTTTGCAATCCAAAGGGTCCCAGCTACAACATGAATGGTCGTTTTGTTAGATAAAATCCTTCTTTATATCCCAAAAAGTCTGTTTAGTTGGCGCCATCGATTTCAGTAATCCACTCGTTCAACATGCAGATAAAGGAATCCAAAAAGCTACCGCTAAACTTTGTTCAAACAAGTCAAGCTACGTTTCTATTTAATCCTCAGGCACCCTAAAATGTAAATAAACTATCATATTTCGTACGGAAAGAAGTATGTTCAATAGAAAAGTAAAATTAGCAAGTGCGCGTCCTCTTTGTCGCGCGCCCACAGACTGATTTACAACTGTGATTCCTGGTGCCAAAACTCCAAATTCTTCCTCGTTTGGGAAGAAACAAGCCTGAAACCTTGAACAAAGACTGTTGACATCTAGTGGAAGTCATAGGAATTGCAATCTGGGAGCTGGAATTGCATAGGACCCATAGCTTTCCATTATAAGAGCCTGGGACCTAAAAAAAAAAGAACTACAGTTGTTTTTTCTTTGGATTTTCTCCTATCATATCAATTGTGTTATAGTCTCATACATTATTTTAACATTTCGACAAACTTCAAAGTGTTTTCTATCCAATGCTGCCAATTATATGCGTATCCTGGCTTCTGGGCCTGAGTAACAGGCAGTTTACTTTGGGCACGTCAGTCAGGCGGAAATTCAGAAAAATAGACCCTAGCCTGAAGAAGATTTATTAATGGGGGCCTGTTTGGCCCGCCTTTTCCTGTAGTCCACGATCTGCTCCTTTGTCTTGCTACTTTGAAGTTTGGCCTGTGTGGACTGTGTGTGCTGTGTGTGAGTTTGTGTGCTGTGTGTGTGCTGTGTGTGAGTTTGTGTGCTGTGTGTGAGTTTGTGTGCTGTGTGTGAGTGTGCATGGATGTGTATGTGCATGAGTGTATTTCAGTTAAACCTATACATTAGTCTAAACTCATTTTTCTCGTCTTTTTCTCTCTGTGTTCTTGTAGGCAGAAAAATGCTGCTGGGATTGACACTCACCAAGGAGCTGTACAGTCCCTGTCACCAAGTAAGCTGTTGATATTGTTGTTGTTGTTGTTGTCTTGGTGATTGTCATTCCAACCTTCCTGGGAATAATCTGTTCTAGAGCCATCCAAGATGCAGAGATAGCTGACACTCACATGTCATTGGCAACACCAGTGCATTAGATACTGTATAGACAAATGATGCAGTGATCTGTGTTGCTGATCACCTGTCATCTTTGTACTGACTCTCCTGACGTGAATAAGATGTGAAATGTGAATGTGAATCAAATCTGGATCTGGATCCAGAGAAGTTTTGTGAGTCATTGTTTCAGTGGATTGTGTGGAATTTCCTTTCCACTGGAGAATGACATGTAATCTTTCACTATTTACTGTGAGGATACAAATTGTATTTGCAGTGCTGCTGTACATGGATTATTGGGTCTGTTGCTGCGTACTGTACTGAGGCATGGTCATCAGCTTTCATACCTTTTACCCCTCACTCTTTGCCCCCTTACGCAACACACACACACACAGGCAGAACGACACAGAGCTCAAGCCTTTCCCCAGCCTTTGATTGTGGAATTTCCTGCCCAAGGACATCCGCCATTCAAATGTCTTTTCACAATTCACTTCCCAACTCGAAATTTCAAATGCTAGGGCTTTCAATTAACATTGAGCTCATGTGAAGCACCTACAGCCCCTTGTCTGTGAAAAGCAGTATAGAATGGGTTTTGTACGGCGCTCAAGCACATAATAAACCAATGGGAGGATTTGCAAGATTATGAGGCGTCCTTCAAAGTTTTTCCGTCTTCTCATTTTCCCTTTTAAAACGATTACATTTGTCATTCTTATTTGTGAGCCTTTCACCCTTCTCATTGTGAAATTGCCCTGTGGTCTTGTTACAATACTGTAATTGTGAGACACACATAAATAAATAATCATTGTCCTTGGGGCATAATTGAGTTTAAGCAAATGAAGCAGTCTCCTATTCATTTTCAGTTCATGTCAATACCATGTTGTATTGAATTTCCTTGTGTGCATTATACTTTTTCATGCAGCATAAATTAAAGGTGTGGGAATAAGCCAGTTGTCTTTTATCTGTGGGTTCGTACTTAAAGGGATACTTGCCACCAAACCCACAGTTCAGAAGAAATAGAATGGACATTCCCATTCACTGTAATGGACCAGTAGCCATATTGAATGTGCCATTTAACTACAATGTTTTCAAGCTCACCATATCATCTCTCAGAGTTCTGTTCTATAAATGCAATAATGGCAAATTCTATTGAGCCTGGAAAGAAGTGGGTGCAACCCAAACATTTTAACATCATTAGAAAGGAAAAAGTATAACGCTTGCTAACCATTCAAAATTCATTGTTTTATTTAAGCAAAGTTAAAAAGCTTGGTTCTGATGAAGGTCGTGGCTGAAACGTCAAGCATTTTAACTTTGCTTAATTAAATCAGTGCGTGTTTAAAGTGCAGCTGAAGGCAATAAACAACTTCTCTGAAAGAAAACGACCTATGTGGCATCGATATTAGTCAGTAACATTTGTTCTAGTGGAAATAGGATAATTTCATTCATAAAGTCAGTCTCGTCCAAAACTGGGTTGTATAAGTGAGTTCGTCATGACTTACTTGAGGGTTGGATTTTGAGTTCGACAATGCTCAATTGCCCACTAACACTGGAAACACAGCTGCGGGGATTGCGCTCTATCCAATCCTACCGGAGAACACATAGGCAGGGAGACAAACCTGCCCAGCAGCGCAGCTGACCTTGTTTACATAAGAGAACACTATTTCTTTACTTGAGGAATACTGCACCAAACACATTAGCTAGATGTAAAAATGGCTAAAACCTCCTCAGCAAAAACGTCAAAATTAATTACACATTTCTTGAGTTATGTTCTGACTGTTTTGAGGAAGTAATACTGGCTTTGTTTCTATGGTGTCTCATGGGGGACAAACATCAGGTATTGCCACGTCGAAACACACCCCATAGACTGAAATCTCGTTTTACTTGATGAGCAACAGAGAAACGCTTGCAGAATCGGAGCGTTCAGTTACTCTTTAATCGCGGGAGAGCATTGCACCTTTTCCTTTCCAAATTCTGTTGAGCCACCATCATATTGTGTGTATGGTGAAAAATCTTTAGATCCACATGTCTGTCTGTGTCTGTCTGTTCTAGCCATTCTGTTTCTATATGACTATAACCTCCTCACTCACTACACACCTGGCAGAATTATTTATTCATTTAACGGGAGCCTGTTTCAAGAGGTACGGGTTCAAAGGCTTTAGGATTCAGTGGAACATGGCTTTGGGGGGAAAAATGGAGCCGAAGTGCACTTCAGCATCCTAGCTGCATCCGACACAACCATTTCTGTGGAAGAGATGAAGTGTGTGTGTGTGCGCGTGTGCATTTGTGCATGCCTGTGTGCATGCCTGTGTGCTTGCATATGTGTGTTTCCATGGCTGTGTGTGTTGCACATCCTACAGAGCCCTGTGATTACCTTACCCTCTACATTATCTGGAGTACAGAGGCGCTGAAAGCAGTCGTGGCTTAATCTCCCTCCCCATTTACGTCTCTCTCTCTCTCGCTCTCTCTCTCTCTCTCTCTCTCTCTCTCTCTCTCTCTCTACCGCATTAGCTTCCTTTAAGATTCACTTACGGTGATGTTCCACTTTGAAGATAATGTTTTGTGACTTGTAGCATACAGGGTCAGGGCTGTAATCATAGCTGCTGGGTGTGTGTTGTGTTGATAGTGGGGGGGAGAGGGGTCTGACATGGAGAAGGGGCCTCAAACCCAGCTACTTCTATCAAACCTTGTAGCATCAAACAGGAAGCAGCTCTTTGTAGGTGTTGCGTCTGTTCTCTTCCCCACTGAACCTCTGTGTATAGGTGTTGCATCTGTTCTCTTCCCCCCTGAACTGCAACTCCAGTTCAGTTCATTTTGCTGTTGAATTAACTAATCACCTGGTATCAAATGGTACATACAGGTAGTGGTGATTGTTCCAATGAAGTAAAATACAAATAATTATTAGGTATTTTATTCATCATTAAGAAGTAAAGACCAGGTCAAATAAAGTGAATCTACAACTCACTAGATGTATCAGGGGAGAACCCATGTGCTGTATCACCACCATAATAACTCCCTCCTCCTTTATGAGCAGCAGTTGATCAGGGGGCCAAGATGAGATGAGAGGAGTACACGAACGAGATGGCCAATTTGTTCCACATGGCGATGTCCTGTGTCACTGCTGACAGGGGGGGTGGGAGGGGGTGGAGGAGCAGCCCCCAGGTCGGCAGCTGTGCTCCAACTCAAAGCACCACCTCCCACACTCTCCCAGGCACCACCACTCCTCTCCCAGGGGCCCTGGGGGCCAGAGCAGCAGGTCACATATCAAAGGGTCCAATCCGCTGGCTAATGAAGCAGCTCAGTACCTAGCGGCCCTGAAGACCTCGCTAACGAGCTCCGGTTGCTAGTCTCTCTCTCTTTCTTTCTCTCTGTCTCTCTCTCTCTTGCTCTCTCTCTCTACCTCTCTCTCCCTCCTCACCTCACCTCTCTCTCTCTCTCTCTCTCTCTCTCTCTCTCTCTCTTCCTCCCTCCTCTGTCTTTCTCTCTCTCTCATGACAGTTAGAACCCAAACGCATCACATGACATGACATCAGAGCCCCCTCTGAAATGAGCTGCATTTTTAATTTGCCCATGATTACATCATTCATTAATCATGGAGAGACAAGTCCAAATCCTGAGCCTGTATTATGGGGGCCAATTGGCTAGAGGTGAGTATAGCTGCATTCATTATTTACCTGTGCTGGAAAATAAGAGGGGGGGGGTGAGGGACGAGGGACGTGGTACGTGTTTTAAGAAGAAACATTATATAATGTGAACTACCTTTATGTATGTAACCAAGGATAACTAACAAAGAAAAAAGTTTTTGGAAAAATAATATGATAATTCTTATAAAAATAATGTTATTTCAATGCGTGCTTAGCGAGTTGCTTTGTCTTCCTAATGCAAGGCCTTTTGCAAGAGTAACTCTGATCTCTAGTTTATTTCATTACAATGTTGGTGCCCTTCGCCATGGTATGTCACTGTAATCCAGGATATGAGTGGGCAAGAGTGGTAGGCAGTTGACTGAGAGAGAGGCTGTGTTTAGACAGGCAGCCCAATTCTGATATTATTTTTCACTAATTGGTCTTTTGACCAATCAGATCAGCTCTGAAAAAGATCTGATGTGAAAAGATCTGATGTGATTGGTCAATAGACCAATTAGTAAAAAAATAGATCAGAATTGGGCTGTCTGTCTAAACGCAGCCAGAGAGGCAGGTTGCAGCTACAGTTGACTGAGAGAGAGAGGCAGGCTGCAGCTGACTGAGAGAGAGAGAGAGATACAGGTCGCAGCTTCAGTTGACTGAGAGAGAGGCAGGTCGCAGCTACAGTTGACTGAGAGAGAGAGGCAGGTTGTAGCTACAGTTGACTGAGAGAGAGGCAGGTCGCAGCTACAGTTGACTCTCCACCAGCAGCAAAATTGACTACCCTTCCAGTGAGATGGAGACCACAGCCCTGTTTGACTACTTTTAAAAATGTCATCCTCCCATCCGCTTTCATTGAAGTGATCTTGAAAGTGGAGTGAAAATATTGTCTATACTTAACTTTGTAATCATGGGTTAGGTCACCTCAAAGAATGTATACAAATACAGTCATTATTTTAAAGTTTGATTTGTTCCAGGCAACAGCAGCAAAGACATACGTTGACCACACCAGATTCCTCAGTTGCTCCAGCTGAAATATGAGCAAACGGTTTATCCGTGTTTCCATGCAGCGATTGACAAGATAGACCTCTTTTGAGTGGAGCCATTTTCCCTCCCAGTGTTCAACTAGCAAGGTGTTATGTGACCCCATTCCCACAGCATCTGATAGACCAGATAGATACAGAACAAGCTGGGGGATGGCATCAATTCAGATGCTCCTGACTGAAATCTATCATATAATGAGCCAGGGCCTTCAAACGCTGGTCATCAGAGGGGAGTCTGAATTAAGCTCTCTGTCCTGTTCTCCCCATGCTTTACCCAGGGCTTTCAGGCCGGCCCCACAGCGCAGGCAGCAGAAGGTCCCTGGAACGAGGCAGCGAGGGCTGTGAGGCCTGTTCTCGGGTGATTGGGGGTAATTTGGAGAGGATGAATTGTAGCTTTGTGCCGTGGGCCAACTCCATGACAGGCACCTGTTGCACTGTCAAACTGAGCTGGGAGAGAGAGAGAGGAGGAATGAGAAGGGGAAAAATAGGGAGGGTGAGAGGGAAGACGAGATAGAAATGAAGCGATAGAGAGAGAGAAATATAGGACAGAATGGAGAGAGAGAGAGAGAGAGAGAGAGAGAGAGAGAGAGAGAGAGAGAGAGAGAGAGGTGTTCCAGCAGGCTAGTCTTGAACAATGGGAAAGACAGCTGTCATACAGAACTAGGAACCCTGGACAAATGACCAGCCATTCAAATAATTCTGGTGGGGTACACACACACAGGTGAGTACCAGTAGGAAACCAAGGAGATCCAGATAGGGGACATGACCCACCTGGGGCAGG
>QNTS01002862.1:98610-110646 GCA_003317085.1 Hucho hucho | reverse complement strand
ATGGAAGGCTGGGAGGAGAGCCAGTGAGGCAGGCAGGCAGGCATGGAAGGCTGGGGAGGAGAGCCAGCGAGGCAGGCAGGCAGGCAGGCGGGCATGGAAGGCTGGGGAGGAGAGCCAGCGAGGCAGGCAGGCGGTCATGGAAGGCTGGGGAGGAGAGCCAGTGACGCAGACAGGGGGAGACGGGAGAGCAGGTATGCAGGGACGAGAACCAGGTGAGCAGGGTTGGGCAGGCAGGCAAGCAAGCATGCAAGGCAGGCACTCTGAGGACAGGGAGGCAGGTAAGGACGTAGGTAGGCAGATGGGAGAAATAAGGAAAGGCAGGCTGGCTCTCATGCCATAGCCCCCTGGCCAGCTATCTCCAGGGTTACTGGGAAGAAGTGATGGACGACTAGAAAGTACCTGGAAGTACCTGGATGAAGACAAGGAGCGGATGTCACACTCCTCCTCTTCTTCCTCCTCTTCATCCCTCATTTGAGCACCATGGAAAGGACCCCCCCCCCCCTTCCCCTCCGCCCAAAGAGCAGCAGGTATATGTTTTTTCTTTCCTCTTGGGGGGTGGGGGGGGGTGGGGGGTGATTGACAGTATTGGGGGTGAGGAGAGGGGGAGGGGTAATTTGGAGTGTGTCGGACGAGCAGGGAGAGTGTGACAAGGTCTTGACATGTCTTGACAGGTTTGGTTAAGAGAGACTGTGTCTTCAAAGTTAATCAAATTATCTCTGAGATTGGATTAGACCTTCTGGATTAGGAAAAGTGCATGGTTTCAACAAGGAAGTTTGACTCCTTTCTGTCAGTCTATATGTTTGTGATTGTTAACGATATTTGATTAATATCTCTGTAAATATTCCTTCTCTGTATTATTTCTATGGGTAAATCACAAACCCCTAACGTACTACATTCCTATAGCCGCTCTGTGTTAGTGCAGTCTTCATGTTCACAGTATTTATTGTCACTTGATTTGTAATGATTCAAAGAAAGATAACTGTTTCAATTCTGAGTGATTTCTTGCATGAAGTGGCTGCTAGGAGCCAACTAGGATTTGATTGAAAATAAAACAAATTATAAAAAATTTATACAATTATTTAATCAATCTTGTATTTAATGAAAATAGGTATTGGTTAACTGAAACTAACTATGTTATTATAAGCATATGTAAAATTCTCCTGTTCTTTCGTTTTGCTTCAATAATAGATACTCTACTTACTGTTACTTCAGTCTACTCTTTTCAAAGGATGCATTTTTATCATGTGGATAAAAAAGAACCTAAAGATGAATCAGTGCATATCTTGATTTCCAAATGAGTTTAAAGGTCACATTATGAGAATGGCAACCAGAGGGCATGCTTTCATCCTCCCCGGCTTCTGAAGGCATCTTAGAGGCAGTAAGGGCCGCTCATGAAAAAAGAAAGGAGTGCAGAGAGAAAGAAAGGGGTTGTGAGGATGGGAAGGAAAGGGCAGGTGTAAAAGAAGGTGCTTTGAAACCAGCAGGTCTTGGCTGGAAGAATGACCTCATTAAGAATGCTGGAAGGATGACCTCATTTAGAATGAGAAAAGTCTGGAGTGGCGATAGCAAGAGAGCCACCCAGCTGGGCCTGCTCAGCGAGCTCCGCTCTGAGGCCCACCACAGGGAACACCATGAAAATACACACACACACGCAAGCACACATACACCAGTCCCCTGCAGCCTCACTCCCCAGCCTCCCAGGCCCTTTATTTACCCAAAGGAAAGGGCCCACAGCGGCCGCCACACAGACGGGGGGCTGGGACTTCAAATCCACTCCAACACGATGGAGTGAAGGGGAGAGGAGGAATGGAGGAGGGCAAAAAGAAAGAAAGAAAGAAAGAAAGAAAGAAAGAAAGAAAGAAAGAAAGAAAGAAAGAAAGAAAGAAAGAAAGAAAGAAAGAAAGAAAGGTGAGTTTGGGTCCCTAATTTGGCCCAGGGGATATAGGGAGAGAAGGAGAGAGGGAGAGACGCCCAGGTCCAATATTCAGGCTGCGGGACAGGGTTAGACACAGAGCTCCAGCAGCCCCCCAGGCCCCCAGCCCCCAAGGCACCAGGGGAAGCTGAGTGGGCTGATGGAGGAGGAAGCGGAGGTCAGGGGGAAACAGAGCTTTTTATTTGTGTTGTTACCGTGTCAGATCCAATTTGCAGCGCTGTCAGGAGGGGGTTAAATGAGATTACCAGCTTTGGATACTGTCACCAGACTCTGCTGTCACTTCTGTTGCTAGCTGCTGGGCATGCTAAATGACTATTTGATAGTCAGCTGTTTTAGCCCTTTTGGGATAGCCAGGCTGGCAGAAGGGCTGGACAAAGCACTATTCACCAACAGTTTGGAACTGGGTGATTTTGTTTGTTTGAATTCTGCTACTTTTCACTTTTTTGTAACCTGTTTTATGTCTCAAATGAATAAGGATAGTTCAAATGGACAATCATTGGCCTTGGTTGAATAAACAGACATTTTATCAACCCTGTTTTATGTGTGGGTTTAAATGGCAGCCCTGTTGATACCCTTGATGCATTTACCCATGTGGGTAGTGAGTAGTATGTTCACTTTCTCCCAGTGTCCATTAAGATTCTAAATCGCATACCAATTTTGCTGTATTCTTTGACTCTGTAGTTACCGTGGGTTTGAGGTATATAGGTGGGATTGTGATAGCATGGTTTGGGGAGGAAGTGGCTGGTTGGGGAGACATGGGTCGAGGGGAAAAGGGGGCAGTGGGATTGACATAAATCCTGTCGGTCGTGTATCATCTCTCATAATCCGTTCATGCTCCATTAATCCCTCTTCACCAGGGTCGCCTTCGCCACGGCCCTCCTCCTAATAACCATAATCTCATTACACAACAAACCAAAACTTTCCTATTTATCTGCAGATTTCAAATGAAACTAATAAGGCTTTACCCATACAGTCCCCCCGTCCCCCTGTAACCACCACCACCCCGCCGCCCTCCCAAAACCCTAATCATATTTCTGCCTATCTAAAAGCAATCAGTGATTGTGTTAGCTACGGAGTACGGAGCGCTACTGACAATACCAGGGGAAAGGAAAGAGCCCAGCTGGACTAATTAAATTAAATGCTAGGCTGCCAGAGCTTCGTCGCTCCTATCGCTAGCTCTCCCTCTCAGTCTCTCTCTCTCTCGCTCTAGCTTGTAGCTCGTACCGTGCGGGCCGGGTGAGAATGGGTGCAGAATTAATAAGCATTACGGTGCGATGCGGGAGATGATATCATAATGGAAGCAGAGCTTTGATGTGAAGAGTCCCTCATTGAAATTCAATGTACCATAGTGACAGATGCCGTGGAGATGTGTGGTAGCCGCTGGGCCAACCAGAGAGAGGCCTTTTGGAGTATCTGTCTATGGTTGGGGGTTTTGGTTTTAATGTGGGCGTGAATGGGCACAGGTGTGGTAGCACAGGGAGTGTTGAGTTGTTGCTTTGGGTTTGTGTGTCTGGACACAGGTCTGGTTGGTAAGACAGGTAGTGTTGACTGGCGATGAGAGCGATTCCCACGCAACTTTGAGGTGTCTGTGGTGTTTCTTAAGTCAAGATAAGTCTACCGACGATTTTCAACTGAGAATGGCACAGCAGTCAGGGAGTAAATCTCACTTTCCTATAGCAGTTACAGTTGCGTTTCATGACAGACATATGCATACTGGGTTTTCCAAGACATATATCCACATATAATGACATAAATATATTTTCTCCAAAACTGGGCCTTCTGTCAATTTATCCTGAGACGACTCTGAGAAATCCGATTGTACATTTTTCCAATTTTTCCTCTCACACTCCCTCTGAGAGTGAACCGAACCGCCGAGCAGTGGTCGGACTAATAGATGCCGCAAAAGTGCATTAGCTAATAAGCATGTAAGCAGGAAAGTGGTTAACAGGAATACTTTCTCTCTCTCCCCTCCAGACTGGCACATAGCAACCATTATGCCTTCTCTCTCTGAGTGCAAAGAGCTTTTAATATAGCCTCTGACCCAGGGTGACGAGACGTCGACAGAAAGACTCTCGGTCCTAGTTTGGGGCTTCGTGCTCTGCCCATTATGGTCGCGGCCTATTACTTGAGTAATGAGTGACATGAGGTCTAATTATAAATGTGCTTGGAGATGCTGGGTTATTAAATGTAAAGAGCTAGCTGGCAGTGCCATTAACAGGGCTCCGCTAAGTGATGTCTGTGAACTGCTAAAAAGCCCTCACATTCATTGCATATCAATCAAAGAAGGTGTAGTGATTAATTGATGAATGACTGAGACAATACTTAACAGCCCCTCAAAAAGCACTTCTGTAACAACATTAGAAAATTAGTAAAAATTGGAGGGGAAAATGAATATTCTGTAGGGGAGAATGGGGTAAGATGAGCCATTTTTTACGTTCAGCATCACTCCATCAATGGAAAGATAGTATTCTTTCTAACAAATATATCTACATACAGTTGAAGTAGGACGTTAACATACACCTTAGCCAAATACATTTAAACTCAGTTTTCTTAGGTCAGTTAGGATCACCACTTTATTTTAAGAACGCAAACACGTAAGAATAATAGTATAGAGAATTATTTATTTCAGCTTTTATTTCTTTCATCACATTCCCAGTGGGTCAGAAGTTTGCATACACTCAATTAGTATTGTATGCCTACATTCAGATATAGATCTCTCTGTTCAATATCGCTTACCCTTCCATTTTGTGACCAGTTGTCTGGGACAGGGATGTTGTTTCAATCTGCAAATTCACAGGCAAGTTCTCCACCTCTGAGGCTACTAAGCCCATGAAACTGGTCCGCAAAATTCTTGATATGTTTAGCAAGCTCAGACTCCATGTCATCAGATAAGACCTTGTGTGCCTCTGCTACTCTAGCGTAGCCTCTCTTTCACACAGGTACATGTTCATTGTCTTTTTTGTCAATGCACCTCTTCACTGTCATTCAGTCTATTTTGTCATCCCTTGCGGCTGCTCGAATGGACTTCCCCCTCTCAATTCCTTGGCTGCTCTCTCAAGAACGTCAAGGGGGCTAGACCCTTGCTTGTTTTACTTTTGTATACACATATGCATGACACATTGCAAAAATACTATGCATATTATGCATAAAGCTGACAAAATATAATCCGGATTTGTGGTGGTATGGTGGACATTGGCTCAAACAATTTGACTATATTAGTCCACACAGCTACAAGGATGCACTTTCATTCTAGGTTAAGGACCTCATATTATAGGTTATAGAGACCCCAACTGATGTATAAAACAATCTTAAAACGATCTACTTTAGTTTAGATACAAGCGTCATGAAACCTATAACACAAGAAATTCATTTGACTTTGTCAAAATTAGTTGTTGGACCTAACTTGCTTATGACTTTTTCCATGTAGGTACTTCCTTTATAGGCCTCGTGAAATGATGACCTCTTCCTAAACATTTGGTCACATGATTCATTTTGTGTATGGTTTCCTGGAAACAAGGGGTGGCTCAACTAACCCTTTGGCTCAACTTACCCCAGTCTCCCTATCATATCCGTACTAAATGTATCTGTGCGTTCTGAAGGTATGGTGTCAGATTATTATAGAAAGATCACCTGAAGCTCCTTCTGAAGGCTGGAACTTTCTGCACTCTCAGGGTATGTCTATGGTATTGTCGTGGAAAAAATGATCTTCAAATTATGACACTCATACAAGAAACTTGTGAATTCAATAAGACCTTTAATTCAGAGTAATCAAAGGCCGAGCTGCCCCGGGAAAACAGCTAACAGCATTAACCCAAAACTTGTAATTTATACCCTTACAGCATTTGAGTACAACCCATATGTAAATGCAGTCACTCCTTCTTTCTCTCATGCCACCTATCATCTTTTGATCTGAGGTCTTGCTTGTTCACGCCCAGTAACGCCCCTATCTGTTCCAAGTTTAGATTATATGGTGGCATCCACTTCAATGTTATAACAATAATACATTTTATTGTGTACATATATTACTTGTGTTGGCCATTCTGCTGTCATCTTTTAGACCTTTAATGGATTAAATTAGTATTATATCTCTACTTGATGTATCTCATGGTTCCAGTTGTACTGATCTCTGTATATGAAAATATCTTGTCTTTAACTCTCCTCACCACATNTGTATTCGTAGCCCTGCAACCGCCCAAGCATTTAACCTAAATGTTCCTATACCTTATAAGTCCTTTTGTTTCTGTTCGCCTGTCTAATTTTACAGACCCTGTTACTTGACTCTATGTCTGACTTTTAACATATGTATTTACGGGTCTCAGCTTTGTACCCTTGTCACCTAGCCGAGACAACCTTTGGCATGTGTTCTGCTGAGGAGTGGTGCTTGTGTTATCTGATGCCCTGTTTCTGGGAGTTCATATGGATAATTGTATAGTCTTTCCAAGTAATCAGAAAATGTACTTAGTATCATTAAAATATCTACAATAGTATTAATGGACAACTGTCAAATAACAGCTCATTAATAAATCTACATTATAAAATGACTAGTGGCCATACTATAGTACCCTTAAACTCAACTCTGGACCTCGAAGCCACTCCCCCTGCACTTTTTTATTGTTCCACTCCAATTAGGGATTTAGACCTGGGACACCAGGTGTGTGCAATTAATTATCAGTTAGAACAGAAAACCAGCAGGCTCCGGACCTCGTAGGGTAAGAGTTGAGTACCCCTGCTATAGTACAATATCTATTTATAATTCAGTTATGTTATATGAAACTCTTAGGAAGAAATTGTACAATGTATTGGTTGCAAAACAGGTTGAGTTGGAAATACAGTATATATCGGTATATTCCGTGTATATACTGTATTAATATACTGGTGTACTTATACAGTATATTAACAAGACCTTCAGTTGCATAGATAACATGGTCTATCTATCTATATATCTATCTAAACAATTCAAAAGCCATAGAATGACATTGACCTTACTGGATATCGAGTTCAATAAACAAGGAGAGAAAGCTCAATATGAAGAACGAAGCAGTGGGATTTTCTTTTTATCATTAACAATGTTTTCAGATACATTACGTGCACTTTGGCAGTATATGGAGAGTTGACCTTGAGTCAGGTAGAAAAGATCTTCTGTTCTGTTTTTAGTGAACAGTACTAGGTTCAGGAGCCACTGTTGCAGTGGTCAAACCCAGTTTTTGTGATGTGCTTTGTTAAAGAAAATTCTCTGATTTTTACAGCTAACTTTTTCATAAATTACCAGATCACTTTGAGTTCAATTCACACTCAGAATTCCACATGCCACATTGCTCCAACACTATCTAGTGACTAAGGTCCTTATCCAAGAACAAGTGTGGAACCAGTCAAGTGTTGATCTGTACTAATTACTATGTGGTGCAAAGTGTATGGATTGTTGGTTACCAAAGTACTGTAGATAGACCGACAGACAGACAGACAGAATCCATCAAGGCTGTATCTCAGTAGTAGTGTTAAGAGGCCTCATCTTCTCTTCCACTGTTCTCTATCTGCACTGATCTGAAACCACGTAATGGTTCAAAAGTAACATGCTGGAAGTTTAGCTTGGGGAATTGCTTTCACTAATTCAACTGTGAACCTGATGCAAATGAGCCTTTGGCAGTATTTCAAACTAATTCCACAATATTTGTATATACAGTGCATTCGGAAAGCTTTCAGACACCTTGACTTTTTCCACATTTTGTTACGTTACAGCCTTATTCTAAAATTGATTAAAACTTCTTAGGGAGCGGCAGCAGTGTTGGGAGTTTTGGAGAGTCTGTCGTGCCCAAAGTAAAATGCCTGCCACTCAGGCCCAGGAACTAGGGCCTGAGTGGCAGGTATGCACATAATTAGTACTATTGGATAGAAAACACTCTAAAGTTTCTAAAACTGTTAAAATAATGTCTGTGAGTATAACAGAACTGATATGCCAGGCGAAAACCCAAGGAATTCCTGTCCGGAATTTTATTCCAATGGTTGTCTATGGGATCTGCTTTAATCCTGGACCCAGGTTGCAGTACCTATGGCTTCCACTAGATGTCAACAGTCTTTAGACAAGGTTTGATGAGTTTACCTTGAAAAACAATCATATAGAAGAAGATTATGTGGAGGGAGGAAGTGCTTTTTGTGTTTTGCGTGCGAGACCGTGAGTGCGCACCTCGGGATTTCACTTTTCTATCGCTCAGGATATTTTCCGTATACATAAAAGTGTACCTAAGGATACATTATAAACGATGTTTGATTTGTTTGGACAAATTTGATAGGTATATTTTTAACGCTTTCTCTTCCCTGTACAATGGGCAAGTGGACGGTGGATTTTCTGAACATAACGCGCCAACCAAACAGAGATTTATAGATATAAACAAGGACTTTTTCTGACAAAGAGAACATTGGATGTTTTGCTTGGACACTTCGGATTGCCCTCAGTAGAAGATCATCAAAGGTAAGCGATTTATTTTAGCTCTTTTTATGTGTTTTGTGACACCCGTGCTGGTTATGAAATTATGCTAATGCAGAAAATATGCGGGGCGCTGTCCTCAGACAATCAAATGTTCTGCTTTCGCCGTAAAGCCTTTTTGAAATCTGACAACGCTGTGAGATTGCCAAGAGTCTAAGCTTTTGAAGAGTGTGCAACACTTGTATTTTGATGAATGTTTTAGAATTCTACTTTTGGATTTTGAATTTGGCGCCTTACATTTTTCCGGGTATTGTCGTGACTGAGGCGCTAGCGCCCCAACGCTCCTTAATTATCCCCAAGAGGTTAAATTATATTTTTCCTCATCAATCTACACACAATACACCATAACAACAAAGCAAAAACTGCTTTTTTCAACACCTTATTTACAGAAGTATTCAGACCCTTTGCTATGAGACTCGAAATTGAGCTCAGGAGTATCCTGATTCCATTAAGCATCCTTTGTGATGTTTCTACAACTTGAATGGAGTACACCTGTGGTAAATTAAATTGACTGGACATGATTTGGAAAGGCACACACCTGTCTGTATAAGGTCCCACAGTTGACAGTGCATGTCAGAGCAAAAACCAAGCCATGAGGTCAAAGGAATTGTCCGTAGAGCTCCGAGACAGGATTGTGTCGAGGCACAGATATGAGGAAGGGTACCAAAACATTTCTGCAGCATTGAAGGTCCCCAAGAACACAGTGGCCCAATCATTCTTAAATGGAAGAAATTTGGAACCACCAAGACTCTTCCTATAGCCAAACTGAGCAATCGGGGGAGAAGTGCCTTGGTCAGGAAGGTGACCAAGAACCCTATTTGTCATTCTTACAGAGCTCCAGAGATCCTCTGTGGAGATGGGAGAACCTTCCAGAAGGACAACCATCTTTGCATCACTCCACCAATCAGGCCTTTATGGTAGAGTGGCCAGACGGATGCCACTCCTCAGTAAAAGGCACATGACAGCCCGCTTGGAGTTTGCCAAAAGGCACCTAAAGGACTCAGACCATAAGAAACAAGATTCTCTGGTCTAATGAAACCAAGATTGAACTCTTTGGCCTGAATGCCAAGCATCATGTCAAGAGGAAACCTGGCACCATCCCTATGGTGAAGCATGGTGGTGGAAGCATCATGCTGTGGGGATGTTTTTCAGCGGCAGGGACTGGGAGACTGGTCAGGATCAAGGGAAAGATGAACGGAGCAAAGTACAGAGAGATCGTTGATGAAAACCTGCTCAGACTGGGGTGAAGGTTCACCTTCCAACAGGACTACGACCCTAAGCACACAGCCAAGACAACACAGGAGTGGCTTTGGGACAAGTCTTTGAGTGGCCCAGCCAGAGCCTGGACTTGAAGCCGATCGAACATCTTTGGAGAGACTTGAAAATAGCTGTGCAGCAACGCTCCCCATACAACCTGACAGAGCTTGAGAGGATCTGCAGAGAAGAATGGGAGAAACTCCCCAAATACAGTTGTAACAAGCTTGCAGCGTCATACCCAAGAAAAATTGAGGCTTTAATCGCTGCCAAAGGTGCTTCAACAAAGTACTGAGTAAAGGGTCTGAATACTTATGTAAATGCGCTATTTCCTTTTTTAATTTGTTATAAATTTGCTAAAATTATAGGTTATTGTGTGTAGATTGATGAGGGGAAAAAACGATTTAATAATACATTTTAGAATATGGCCGTAACGTAACAAAATGTGGAAAAAGTTAAGGGGTCTGAATACTTTCCAAATGCACTGTATATATGTAGTGTAGCTCTATACAGTAACCACATAGTACAATAAGAAGGAAACTTCATATTAAGTGTTGCCAAGAATTCAATTAAACCTATAAAACACATGTTAAGATTAGAGAGCCGTGTCCATGACAACAACATGTCTTCTGGCTACGGGCCTACATGTTCTCACTCTCAGCCCTGTCAATGCTCTTAAATCCAGCAGGAGCTGACATCTGCTGCGACAGCAAGCTTACACAAACCGCTCTGCGAAAATGGCCTTTGATGCCATTAGCCCCTGCCGGGCGCTAACATGTTGTTTCTAGGAGATTCAGCTGATGCTACAACACAGGGGAGAGACAGGCTGTGTAGGGCGCTGGGGCTGTGGGCTTAGAGATTCCACAGCTAACAGGGGGGTGAAGCCAGAGAAGCAGAAGAGAGCTGTGAACATCCCCTGTGTGCTTATCTATCCAGGGTGCTTTGATCCTCCAATGAGAGCCGGGGGCTGCTGCTCCCAGTTAGGGCTCAATAGGCATCACGCTCAGAACATAGAAATGCACTTAATAGAATGGACCTTCACATTTTTTTTGTGTCCTGTTGTAGACTTGGAAACTTTTGATGAATTGATTCTCATCATGTCTCAGAATCTAGTGGATTTCTAGGTGTTCTTCACTTGCAGTAACTTCACCATGTTGGGTTAACAGTGAAACATGATGTTGTTAGAGCTATGTATTTTCTATTTGTTCCGTACTACATATGTTGACACATTGATAATACCATGGAGAGGAACCTTTAGCAATAGATTCAACTGTGGCTTTTTTTCTTTGACCCTAATAGCAGGGGTTGGTCCCCTGTTTGATTTACGGTGCCCTTGAACACCATTTGTTCAATGGCTTTTAGGAGGGGGCTCGTGCGGGTTGATGTGTCTGAATATGGTTGTGGACGGAACAGGCCACGTTTGTCTCCCTCTTTTCTAGATGCCTCCAGGCCTGACCCCAAATGCCCTGCCTCTTAGCAACAAGGCAGTAGATAGGCACTTCATGGGGGACCATTACACTGAGCACTCTGAACAGCGACAACGCAAGCCTTGATCGAGATGGGAAAGTGGAGCAACGGACATAAAAGCAGAACTGTGTGCTTTAGCCTACATGGACCGGCTCTCTGATGAAAATGTGTTTTCTCTCAGGGAGTTTAACCTGGCTAAATTAAGATGACATGGAAATATGAGTATTATGATCAATGCTCTTCAGCACAACATTGACGGTCCTCAAAGATGTACTCAAACTAAAGACTCATACTGGTACCTGTAAAAAAGGCCCGGAGGCATGAGAAAAGGCTTCGAAACCAGAGAATGCCAATGTCACCAACTGCATTGGAGCAGTCCATCCTAAAAGTTGTCTAAAAGTAATTGGCCATATTATAAAGTGATAATTCACTCCAATTTCCAATTGGGTTAAGCACATCCTCTCATTGTGCATAGTCTGAAGTGAAACTATCCCTTCAACATGAGGCATGATGAGTAAAAGGTACTTCAGTGTGTGGACTGTAAACTCACTGAAGTACCTTGAAGGCTTGAGATAAACGTCTATTGGTTATATTTCAATATCTCTGTCTCCTGTGTGAAATGGACAAATACCATGGGCCTGTGTGGACCACACAAGGCTAAATTAGGACTCTATAAATGTCTATGGATAATGGGATACACATTCAGTCTGCTTCAGTTCAGAATGTGATAGAGACATGTGAACTTTTAACCCCCAAGGCAATAGCATATGACTGTCATTTTCACAAAGGGCAATATTTAAAAACAGATTGCAGACATGTTAAACCTAACTGCCATCACCTGTCAGGGGTTGGAAATGACAACAACAAGAAATAAACACTTCTCAACAGAGAGGAAACCCTG